>PVKZ01003202.1:0-150603 GCA_004027375.1 Macroglossus sobrinus
GATGAACAGCTCTGGGGAAATGAAGGACATGTGGTTGGTAAAAAATATGTCACTGCTCTGATGCAGTTATAGCCAAAGTCTCAGCCAAGTCTACAGGGACCTCTGGACTCTGATTCTGTCATGAAGAGTGTCCAGCCTTTGCACCATCCCTTCACCATCCTCCAATATTTGCATGTAGGCTGTCCCAGGTATGAGTTTTAGCCTTGGAAGTAAGCAGATTCTGTGACCCAGGACAATTATGTTTCCCCAAATACCAGTAATTTCCATCAAATACTTCAGTTGTTAAAAATGAGATGTTTGACATCATTGGTCTGATGTCATGCCAATTTAAATGTGATCGAAATAATTCATAAAAACTGCAGAATGACCTAGGTGATATAAACTAGAAATAATACCAGATGTACCTCAGCATATGGAATCCTATTCGTGGCTTTCATGAAAAGAATATTAGATTTGTCAGTCACAGCAGTCCTGTACACTGTTGAACACAGCTTTGAGAGAATACATTCTTTTCAAATCTAGTTAAATTAGGGTCTCAGTCATATAGTCACTAGTTGTGGTAAAATAGCCCAGTATTTATACAAGTATGAATAGTTTCTATTGTTTGATATGCTTGTGAATGTAAGTATAGAAAAGACTAATAAACATAAACTGCTATGAAAATTGAAGTCAGCCCATGTTGAGAAGCAGACTGTGGTGGGAAGATGTTTAAAGGTGGCCCACCCAAGATTCCTGTGTCCCAGTTATTCAACCAAACACTAATGAAGGTATTGCTGTGAAAAGATTTTAGATGTAATTAAAGTTCCAAATCATTTGAATTTAAAATACAGAGATGATCCTTTGTGGAACTGATCTCTTCACACGAGCCCTTTAAAAGATAAGGGAAATCAGGTAGAATTGGAGTGTGAGAAGGACTCAATACATCTTTGCCGGTTTGAAGATGGAAGACTCATGAGAGAAGACAGCTGAGAGAGGCCCCTGGCTAGGTATGGGGTACCTCAGTCCTACAACCAAAAGAAACTGAATTTTTCCAACTAAATTCTGAATAAGTTTGGAAGAGGACTCAGAAGCCCAGATAAGAACTAGATTCAGCTGACATGTTTAGTGTGAGATTCTGCGTAGAAAACATAGCTAAGCCAGGATATACTCTTGTCCCAGAGAACTATAAGATAATAAACTTGTGCTAAGTCACGAAGTCACAATGCTGTCACTCATTCCCCCAAATCTGCTTCAATAATTCTTAAACTTGTTTGGTAATATAATTTTTTTATTTTTCTCCTGTTCCAACTAGTATTCATCAAACCAAGGGGTGGCTCTCTCGCCAGGTTTCACTTTGATGTGGAACTGTGCCAGTATCTCTTCAAGCTGAGTTTGATCGCCAGTAGAATAAGCAGAAATGGCATTATGAAAAAGGACTAGCTGAGTGCGCAATACTTTAACCTATGTTTAAGGATAGAAAAAGAAAAATAAAACATTAACATTACAATGAACACTGAAATTTAAAATTATGTACTTGTAGTTTACTTCTCCAAAAGCTAAGTTCTATTATAGAGTATTTCACATACATCAGTTGTAAACTGCTTGCAGGATTACTGAGTCTATGATAACATTTTAATTCTCCACCTTTTTTACAGTGAAAAAAATAAATTTGAGTCAGTTTAAAAAGCTAACTGTAGTGTAATTTCCAAACCTTAATCAATGCATTAGTTTAAAAAGATCGCCGAATTCTCCTATCAAACCAACTGTATACAAGATAATGCAGAAGATGTAAAATTATATGAATAAATAATTCTGTACCAACCATGCTATAAAAATTAGGACATTATTAAGGTTAGGCTATATGTAAAATCCATGGGCTGAATTAGTTTTAGATACAGAATCACTCTGTATATAGTTTATAGAAAATCAAACAAGTAGCAATGTGAATTTCTCAGAAATTTAATTTACTTAAAGCTGATAGGACACACATTTTCAATTGTTTAAAACTTCTTTCATGCTAAGAGATATAATTTAACAGGGTAACAGAAGAACAGCTTCATTTACTGTGATAGCCGTAAGCATGTTGTGTGGAAAAGCACAATTATTTATAGTTATAAGATTTTAGGTTTTAAAAATATTAATTATACTATGATTAAGTAGAAAGTATATAATGTTTTTGTTACAATTCCCTCGTATGTGTATCTTAAAAATAAGTAATTAAATAATTCACGTATGTGATTCTCTGACAATATTAACTCAGTTTAATTTTTATTCAGCTCAAATATAAGAAAACAAGAAAAACTTGGTTTTGAGTTAATGCAATACAAACTGAAGAAAGCAACCAGTATGACAGTCAGGTTTTAGCCTTAAAGACGTGCCTCTTTTCTGTACCCTCATCTTTAAAGGTTGCTGAACAACGTCAAAAAACAAAGATAAACTATGCAATAAAAACAAGTAGTTAAAGTCCTCACCATTCATCCAAACTTTAAACCCATATTTTTAACTTCTTACTAGTCATTTCCACTTGAATATCTTCTCATTATTTCAAACTCAATAAATATCAAGTAGAACAATTTTTTGTCCCTTCTCCATGCACCCTAAGTGCCACTTTTACAAAAGTTAACCAGAGTCCTATTTTGATTCCCCAGTCCCTGTCAGTGGTAATACTGTGTTCCCAGTTAGGCATATTGGAAATAAATCACCATCTACATCTGTCCTTTTAATTGTCATTGTAATTACCCCAGTTCTGTGTCTTAATCATTTGATCCTGCTGTCAAAGATTTTTCACTAGTTTTTGTGCTCATACTTTCTTTTCTCTTCTAAACTATGGTGAATACCAATAGCCTGGAGATTCTTTCCAGAATAAAATATTTTTTGTAACATAGAGGTACTATGAGGTCCCAAGGAAGTGTAGTCTTCTGATGGGGAAAGTGCAGATATTATGACAGTGAGCAGGCTTTAATGAAATGGAAGAGAAAACCAAGGATATTGGCAGATAATTTCTTGGGAATTTCATGTGATGAAGTGTGTTATAAACATTGCTACCTTTGGGTATACTAAGCAAAAATTTTGAGAATATTTACTGGCAGAAACTGTGGCTGAAGGCATGTGATGACTTTAAAAGGTTTTAATAAGTACAAATTGGTAGTTATGAGTAGTTATGGGGATGTAAAGTAAAGCATAAGAAATATAGTCAACGACAATGTAATAACTATGCATGGTGCCAGGTGAGTACTAGATTAATCAGGGTGATTACTCTGTAAGTTATATAAATGTGTAATCATCATGTTATACACCTGAAACTAAGATAGTACCCCCTTGAGACTATGTTCTGCTAACTTTTATAGCACTCACTTTCAGCTCTTTCATTCTTATGACTGAAGGCTTCATATCAAACAGAGAATGCATGAAATGACAGAAATACCCTCTGCCTAAATGGACATTAAGCCATCCCTAGACAAAGCCTACAAAAATTGTATGAGAGCCCATCACTTTGTATTCTTAAGAAATGTTTATGGAACATCAAAACCATGTTGACAGTTCATTTCTGAATGTGTGCTTTAGAGGATAGGTGACTGTGTCCCTGCAAGTTAGACCACTTGGCCATTCCTCATTTAGCAGCAACTGGAAAGAATGCTTTACTTTTTCTCAAATCTGCATTGATCCATTATATGAACTATAACAAGCTTTAAGATTTTAAAATATTATTTAGAATACAGTTTGGCATTATTAAAAATTTTGAAGTAGTTGCTACCGAGTCCACATTTAAATATAAAATTTCTTTTTTTTTTCAGACAGAAAGGAAAGTATAGTTTGTGTACTTTTAAAGACTCATCATTAATTGTGACTGGGATTCTTTACTGTGAATCTCATAAAGGAGAATAACAGAACCATCAGATCTTTCTATTAGTCTCCTTTGTCATGGTGACTTCATTTTAAATTTCCCAGAAAGATCTTGGAAGTTAAAAAATAAATTTACCTTGTTTTCTTCCAGAAACTTGAGTTTGATAATAACATCATTGCGCAGTTGCTCATATTTTTCCTTAGAAGTCTGGAAGAGAATCTTTGATTCCTCAATCTTTGGTAAACTGTGTGGGCCCAGTGGTCCACGATTCACTTCCTCTAAATCAGTGCGATATGCATCATATTCAATCCTTAAAGGAGAAGAAGTGGAGTATCACAAAAACTGTACAATATATTTAGTAGAGAGGAGAAAGACTCACACTAACTTACTCATACATATGGTATACCAGGGATCTTTTAAGTCATTTATTTCTGTGACTACAGCAGTTATTAACATGGTAAAGATAAAAGACTATTTTTCTTATTTCATAACTACCTCTTCTCTACATAATAGTATTAAATGACAAGTGAAAAATCAGAAAATTTAGTATACTACATTAAATTAGTGAGTCTTCAACAGAATCTAAAATTTATTTCATGTCCTCTATTTTAGAAGGAAATAAAAAGTATTAGTATATTTGTATTTGAAAAAAACTAGTTTTAAGAACAACTTGAAAATCTAATAGTAATAGTCATGTAATCAATCCCAATTTGGTGGAATAGGTAATTTTAATGAAGCTAAAGCCGGTTTGAACTGTGGACTAGCAAAATGGTGCAAATAAAATATATGCTAGAAGGAAAGTCATATTTAAGAACACTGAGGGTCAGATAAATTACCTGTGTCACACATGATAAGTGATATGTAAAGTATAATCTATGGATTTTCATGAAATCAGCATTTACACTACAAAAGTAACATGGGCTGTAACTGAATTATCATCTCCTCCCTGAGAAAGCTCCATTTCTCTTTTCCTACCAGCAACTGAAAGAGGTATCTTCTGCTAATGCCACCACTGGGTGCTCTCTCAGCACCCAGTCTATCACTCTGTCTTAGTAAATGTGAAAGTTCCATATTAAATTATTTAAGAGAAAAAACTTCAAAGTAGTCATTGCAAATATATTTTAAAATCTAAAGAAAATCATTCATCATGTGGTTAAAAGACAAGAATCAGAAACACCTCCAATTTAGTAAAACCAGTGTTACAAAGTTCATGCTTATAAAGATGATGTTTATTCAAATATTTATACCATAGTTTTTATACCCTGTTTTTTGAATTAACCATTCATTAAACAACAAAAAGAAATAACATTGTAACTGTAATTTGTGAATAAATTTATCAGTCCATCACATGGAACCAAAGATCTTCTATTTACGAGTTACAATGCTAGAAACTGAAACTATAAATGGATTTATTTCAGTGTGAAGAGAAACATGGACCTGCTTCTCAGTAAAAATGGTGAAAATTATTTAACAAAACCAATAATACAACCACTTAAAGGCTCTGAAAATTGTCCTCAGGGCATACAGCAAATAAAAAAAAATATTTATTCAAGAAAATCAATGAAAATTTGGTAAAAAAAAAAAGTAACAGTATGATAATTTAACAAAGACCACTCTCATTCTCCTCCCTCCTGATTGAATAAGTCATAGACTCTATTCAAGATTGTTATAGCCAAGAATATAAACCTTTCCAGTGGAGAGGTAGAAGACTTTCTTTCTGGAAGTAGTTATTATCTTGCTCCCAACTACCTGTTACTGAAATAAGTCTGGGTGAGTGTTGTCAAGAAGTGAGGGTTCCCTTCTTCTTCCCAATCCCCATAATGAAATGAAGACTCTAACTTAGACATAGGCACAGAAAATACTGGGACCTGATCCCCTCTTCTCTGGCTCCTAAGGTTGTGCCTCTACTCCAGGAGATACAGGTCAGGAAGATCTCAGTTTATTGCCTTTACTCTACTGAGTGATGAGCTCCTAACTGGGTATGCCACTCAAAGAGAAGCATGCCATTGTCTCAATCTCCATTTCCAGAGTCTTGGTTCTGTGATTTTTCTTGAATGGGGAAGTAGACTGTCAAAAGATAGCTCCCAGAGCTGCTATAATATGTTATCTAAAATACCCAGTTTCCAACAACAACAACAACAAAAAAAAACCCCTATAAAACATACAGTGAAACAGGAAAGTATGTCTTATAGCCTGGAATAAAAGTAGACAATAGAAACTGCCCATGTGAACAATTTAATGTTGGACTTAAGACAAAAAGACTTCTAAGTACCTATTACAAATGTATTTAAAGAAATAAAGAAGCCATGAGTAAAGTAAAGAAAGGAATGATGACAATGTCATATTGAATATAGAATATCATTAAAAATTATAAGAAAAAAAGTGAACCGGAAAGTCTGGATTAAAAAGTACAAAAAATAAAATGAAATATTCACTTAGATTTGACCTAAGAGAAAGAGTAAACTTGAAGATAGAGATTATGCAAGCCAAAGAAAAGAGAGAAAAAAGAATGAAGAAAAATGAAAGGAACATCAGAGGAATATGGGATAGCACTAAGTGCATCAAAATTTATGTAATCAGAGTAACAGAAGGGGAGTAGAGACATAAAGGAGGAGAAAAAATTATATTTGAGCAAATAAAAGCTGTACACTTGGGTCCCAAATGTATTGACAAACACTAAACTACATATCCAATAAGCACAGCAAAAGTTTTTAAAGCAGCAGGAGAAAATGACTCAGCACTTTAAAAAAAACTCATTTTAGGGAACTCTAATACATTAGCAGCTAACTTCTAAGAAAAAACACTTGTGGACCAAAGGTAATGGGGCAACATATTCAAAGTGCTCAAAGACAAAAAATTTAAACCAAGCATCCTATATCCAGTAAAGCTATCTTTCAAAAATGAAGGTAAAGTAAACATTTTCAGATAACAAACTGAGGAAATTTTTTTCTGGCAGAACTACCTCACAAGAAATATTAAAGTACTTCAGGCTGAAAGAATGATCCCATATGAAAATCTGAATCCATGTGACAAAGAGCACCAATAAGGGTACATTAATAATTATAAAAAAATAGTATAAATGTATTTTTGCTTCTTTCTTCTGTTAAATGATTTTTAAAGTATTGTATAAAATATCTCTATATAGTGTTGTTGGACCCATAAGATACTGAAATGTAATATATTTGCCAACAATAGTGCAAAGGAGCTAGGTGAGAGCAAAGGTATATTTGGCTAAGGAAATCACTACAGATACTAAAGTAATAATTATAACAATTCATTCTTGAGTTTTTAACATTCATAGATACCATATGTATTACAATAATACCGCAAAAGAGAAAAATAAATAGAGCTACATAGAATTAGCATATCTGTGTTGTACTATATTTAAGCTAGTAGAAATCTGAAGTTGATTCTGATAAGTTAAGATGTATATGGACAACCCCAGAACAACCACTAAAAATAACTTAAAGTGTAGTGAAAACTCAATAGTAAAATTAAATGCCATATTAGAAAATATTGAATGATGGAAAATAATATGGTAAGGTGAGATAGAACAAAAAGATATGAGACATAAAACAAACAAAAATAAAATGGCATGTGTAAACCAAACTGTAATAAAACATTAAATATGGATTAATAAATATAATCAAATGTAGAGATTGTCAGACTGGATTAAAAAATCCAACTATATTTTGTTTATTGAAAATAAATTTAGATTAAAAGATATGTATATTTTGAAAGTAAAAGATTTTAAAAGATAGACCATGGAAACAACAAATATAAAAAAATATTAGCTATACTAATATTAAACAGAGTAAGCTTTAAAATAAAATATATTACTAAAGATAGTGACATTTTATAATAAAATATTATTTCTTAAAAAAAGAGAAATAATGTTGTATCAAAAATATGAAAATTGTGAACATATATGTATCTAAAACCAGAACATAAATACATGAAGCTAAAACTAACAGCAATGAAGGGAGAAATAGACAACTAAAAAATAATAGTTATTGATTTTAATACTCCAATTTCAATAATGAATAGAGAAATTAGGCAGAAGATAACAAGGAAATAGAAAGCTTGATTAATACTATAAATCAACTAGACCAAAAGATAACCATAGAACATTTCAAACAGCAATAACAGAATATACATTCTTCTGAAAGGCACAGGGAATATTCTACAGGGTAGAAAATATGCTATGTTATAAAGCACACATCAATTAATCAAAAAAATAAATAACACAATTTTTTCTGATCATGGAAAAAATTGGTTTAGAAAGAAGTCAATTGATTTTTACTAAAAATCTATTGATTTGGAATAAAATTCTAAATCAATAAAAAATATATTGGGAAACTCACAAATGTGGAAATTAAACAATGCATTCCTAAATAATCTATGGGTCAAAGAAGAAATCAAAAGAAAAATCAGAAATTTGATATGAAAGAAAAATAAAACAGAATAACAAACAGCTAAATACAGCTAAAGCAATGTGTGGAAGAAATTTGTCTCTGGGCATGCCTACATTGAGAAGAAATATCACAAACAAATAAACTAACCTTCCATCCTAGAACACTGAAAAAATGAGAAAATTAAATTTAAAGAAATTAGAATAAAGGAATTATTTAAGATTACATCAGAGATAAACTAAATGAAAATAATAACCAACAATAGAACAAGTTTTTTTTTTGAAAAGGTGAACAAAATTGACAAGCCTTTAGTAAAAATGAACAAGAGACAAAGCAGACTGGAAAATTGATCTAGGTGAGAGAGGAGACATTACTACCAATCTTACAGAAATAAAAAGTACTATGAAGAAATGCTAAGTGATGACCAGGCCCCATGTTACATTTCTGCCTATTGTTCCTTATCCTAACCAGGTAAAGTTCTTGGGATTATGTAATTCCCAGAGCCTGCACTGATTGCAGGCACTGCAGACATGCACGTTGGTCAGCTGCATTTATACAGCTATAAATCAATCCAACCCTGAGGACCTGAATCCATGTGGAAACCATTACTCTCTGCTGTCCAGCTCAAGAATCATATACACTTTTTACTGGCATTGAGTATATTGTTGAAAAGAAAAATTGTGGTATTCTAATTGCAGATAAATCAGTCTAAATCATGCTGTGTTAACTGCTAACTTTTTTATAACCAACCTGAGTCAAACAGATGAAACTCCTATGTTGACAATAAAAGATACAGTCACACACTGCTTAATGACAGTGATATGTTTCGAGAAATGTATTGGCAAGTGATTTTGTCATTGTGTAAACATCATAGAGTGTACTCACACAAACCTAGATGGTCTAACCTACTACAATATCTATATGGTATAGCTTATTGCTCCTAGGCTAAAAACCTGTACAGCAGGTTTGACTACTGTTGGTAGTTGCAACACAGTGGTATTTGTGCATCTAAACATATCTAAATGTAGAAAAGGTAAGTAAAAATATGATATAAAAGATAAAACACTCCTGGCATAGGGTACTGACCATGAATGGAGCTTGCAAGGCTGGAACTGCTCTGGGTAAGTCAACGAGAGAGTGGTGGGTGAGTGAATATTAAGGCCTAGGACATGACTGTGCACTACTGTAGACTTTATAAACACTGGACACTTAGGAGGCTACACTAAATTTATAAAAAAATACTTTTTTCTATCTTTAATCATATTTAACCTTAGTTTACTGTAATATTTTTATCATATAGACTTTTACATTTTTTAACTTTCAACTTTTTAATAATATAGTTTAATACACAAACACATTATACAACTGCACAAAATATTTTTTCTCTATGTCCTTATTCTATAAGAATTTTTTTCTATTTTTAATTTGTTTTTATTTACTTGTAGAGTTTTTTTTTTTTTGTGAGAACTAAGTCACACACACATTAGCCTTAGGACAACACAGGGTCAGGCTCATCAATATCACTGTCCTCCACCTCCACATCTTGTCCCACTGGAAGCTCTCCAGGGGTGATAATACACATAGAATAGTCATCTCTTATGATAGACAATTGAAGACAAGCACACAATGTTTATAAGCATCAAATGGACTGTTTTATCAATGAAATGTTTAATGTAAGCCTTATGGTAAGCACAAAACAAACTACAGATTTACACAACATAAAAATGGGAGACAGAGTGTATTATCATGAAAAACTACCAATTTACAAAGATAGGTAGAAACAGAGGGAAAAAAGATATAAAACAAGCAGAAGGCAAAACAATAAAATGGGAGGACTAAGTCCTTATATTTCAATAAACAAAACAGAAACAGATTCATATATACAAAGAATAAACTGATGGTTGCCAGATGAGAGGTGGATTGAGGGGCTGGGTGAAAAAGGTGAAGGGATTAAGAAGTACAAATTGATAGTTAAAAAATAGTCATGGGAGTATGAAGTACAGCATAGGGAATATAGTCAATATTGTAATAACTATGTTTAGTGCCAGGTCGGTGATACTAGACTTATTTGGGTGATCATTTTGTAAGTTATATAAACGTCTAACCACTATGCTTTACATATGAAATTGATATTGAATGCCAACTGTAATTGAAAAAAATAAAATTAAAATTGAAGGAAAATTGAAGACCAATGTCCCTAATGAGCAAAGATACAAAAATTTGCAACAAAATACTATAAAACCAAGTTTAGTAATACAGTAAAAGAATCATACACTATGACCGAGTAGGATTTATTCCAGGGGTGCAAAGAGAATACAATTTTCAAAACACAGTCAACGTGATATACTATATTAACAACAACAAAAAAGATAAAAATCATATGATTATACAAATATGTGCAGAAAACCTTTTGACAAAACATAAAATTCATTTATAATAAAAACTCTCAATGAAGCTGAATAAAGGGAACATATATCAACATAATAAAGGTTATATACAACAAGCCTACAGCTAACATCACATTCTGGTTAAAAGCTGACAGCTTTTCCCCTAATATCAGGAACATGACAACAATGCTTGATCTCACAGTTTTTATTAAACATAGCATTTGAAGTCTTATCCACAGCAGAGAAAAATATAAGTGCTTCTTAATTGGAAAGGAAGAAATAAAACTGTCTCTATTTATAGATACCATAATACTATACATAGAAAACCCTAAAGACCCCACCAGAAAGCTATTAGAACTAATAAATAAATTTAGTAAAGTTGCAGGATACAAAATTAATATACAAAAACCATTTCTAAACACTAATAATAAGCTATCAAAAAATAATTAAGAAAACAATCCCATTTACCACTGTATTAAAAAAATAAAATTCTTAGGAATGCATTTAATGAAGGAGGCAAAAACCTGTACTCTGAAAACTGTAAGACATTGATGAAAGAAATAGAAGACTCAAAAATGGAAGGATATATCATGCTTATGGACTGGAATAATTAATATCTTTAAAATGTCCATACTACCTAAAGCAATTTACAGATTCAATGCAACCCTTATCTAAATACTAATAGAAGTTTTCACAGAACTAGAACAAATTATCCTAAACTTTATATGGAACCAAAAAAGGACACCAAATAGCCAAAACAATCTCGAGAAAGAAAAACAGAGCTGGAAGTATCACACTCCCTGATTTTAAACTGTACTATGAAACTATTGTAATCAAAGTAGTATATCACTGGCACAAAAACACACATAGATGAATGGAACAGAATAGTAAGCTCAGAAATAAACCCATGCTTATATGGTCAATTAATCTATGATATAGGAGGCAGGGGTTAGCAATGGGGAAAACAAAATCTCTTCAATAAATGATGTTGGAAAAACTGGACAGACACATGCTAAAAATTGAAGATGGACCATTTTCCTACATTATATACTAAAATAAAAAGGAATTATACATTTACATGTAAAACAAGAAACCATGAAATTCTTAAACAAAAAACAGGTAGTATGCATTTTGACATTGGTCTTAGCAATATATATATATTTTGGATATGGCTTTTCAGGCATGAGCAACAAAAGAAAAAATAAACACATGGAACTACATCAAACTAAAATGCATGTGCACAGCAGAGGAAACTATCAAAAAATGAAAAGACAACGTACTGAAATGTAAAATATATATGCCAATTGTATATTCAATAGAGATTAATATCTAAAATATATATACCGCAACATAAAAAAATCCATTTAAAAGATGGACAGAGGTTCTGAATAGACATTTTTCCAAAAAAGACATACAAATTGCCAACAGACATATGAAAAGATGTTCAACATAACTAATCATCAGGGAAATTTAAATCAAATCCACAATGTGATTACCTCATACCCATCAGAATATCCATCATCAATAAATCAAAAAACAAGTGTTGGCAAAGATGTGGAGAAAAGGGAACCCTTGTGCACAGTTGGTGGGATTGAAAATTGGTACAGCCACTGTGGAAAACAGTTTGAGGGTTCTTCAAAAAATTAAAAATAGGACTGCATTATGACCCAGCATTTCCACTTCTGGATATTTATCCAATGCATCAAGTCTATTCCACAGCTAGTATATAAGCAGAAAGGGTCATCAAATCCAAAATTAAGTTATTGGATAAAACCATAAAGAGCATTTTAGATGAAAAATGATTATTTATGAGATGAGATGGCAATCTGCATTTTAAGTGAGTTTTCCTTACATAACAGCTATGAAGAACATATAACATATAACTTGATCTATAATATACTTCATAAATTTTACATAAATCTATATTATATGAATTGAGAGGATTTATTCCACATTGTACTTTAACAGAGTTCTCATTATAAGCTGTGAAATTATTTCTTATAAATGGGTACAAATAAACTATCTAGTTCATTTATTTCAGATTTAAGGTCAGTTGAATAATAATAGAAAGTAGGATGTGCTCACATTCTCTTGGTTCTGAAAAGTGACTAAAATTATGCAAATCATGGAACCTCTCTTGGGCTCATTATTTTATTCTGTAAATTGGAAGGTTGATCTCTTGGGACACTAAAAGCTATAACATTTGATAAATCTAAGTGTGATATACTTTGAATAATGTATATAAACAATAATTTTCTGTTAAATCTAGCAATTTTTATATATTTTAATTTAAAAAGCATTCAGGATGCTGGAGGGCTGAAGAGAAAGATATTCACTACCTGCTGTAAAATGAAAACATTTCACAGTAGATGGCCAATTTCAAAAGGATAAATTGGGGATAGGTTCACATGGCCCTTTCTGGGATGCTCTGGCCTTCTCACTCATGAGGGAGGGACATTTGAAAGTGTATATTTAAAATAATCAGAAAGTTTTTTTTAATATTCAGAAGCCATAAATCTTAAATCAATTTGAACATCTAGAAAATAATAATATTTAAAATAATTAATTAGAGTAGTTAAAGGAAAGGTATCTATAATGAATGTCTAGAATTTTAGCAAAATGGAAGCAGATTTGAGAAAGACTCAAGTAGAACTTTTAATAATAAAAATTAAATATAGATAAGGAAAACTTTGAGAAATATAATGTCCATGGAGATGTATAAGCAGGGATCAGAAAGCTAATTTCTGGGAGTGATATAAAATAGGTTCATTTGTGGGTGGTTATTCCTGTTTCTTTTTTTATTTCTACCTCTGGTTTTTAAATGTACTGACTGTAAAGATTTCAAACCATAAAGGAGAATAAAACAATAATCCCAAATTGTCCATAATTTCTCTATGCAGTTTCACTTGTCCCTTCTCCCACTAGACAACACTGTTGTTTGCACCAAACTTCTTTTCCAAAAATGATGAATTAGTAAGTATATCATAAATTAATGCTTAAATAGCTGATAATGACAGTATGGAACATAAACATCTAATTCATGTGAAAAGATAAAAACTTAACTTTTCCCAGTAACTTGGATTTTCCTACATTTGGATATGCATTACAAAAAGATTAGATAAAATTAAAATTTTCACAATCACCTTTTATATCATTATCTAGAGCAGGAGGCCAGAAAGTTACATTTCCTAAATATAAAACTTTCCCTTTATACAATAGCACTTTAAAAATAAAGATTTCAGGAATTTAGAGCAAAAAGAATTAATTGGAAATCAGGGTAATTAAATGAATGAGACATCATGAATGGAGAACAGTAGGATCAGATGTTAAAATTTGAGAATGTTATTTATATTGAGTGCACTACTTTATAAAGGCATGTAACAATTTCTCTAATCCTCGCTTTCTCCATCTGTAAAACACACATACAGTCAGTATGTGTGTATATATAAATATGTAATATATAATATATATCTCGTAAAACAATATACATATGTACGTATAACAAATTACATTAAAATACCTTGAAAATATGGTAATACTCCTATGTTGGAATGTTACTATGTTAAAGGTAAAACTCTAAAGGGGTTGAAAGCTGAGTATAATTTGGATAAAAGAAGATGAGGGAATTAATGCTCACAACATGAGGAAAAACCTGGAGGCAAAATGATCTGTATATAGGCAAGATAGATTAAAATAATGAATTTGGATATTGTGGAAGTGTGACATTTGCAAGCAGTGAAAAATCAGGTTGAAAGGTAGCTTAGACCAGGTTGTAGAAGGTCACCTAGCATTCAACTAGTAAGACAAGGGAATGTAGTTGGGAGATTTTCCATCTCCCCATGCCCTTTCAGGAAGGGCATGAGCACATGACCTGGGCTCAACTTATTAGACACTATCCCTCAGGATTATACATTTCCAAATAATTATAAAGAGATTCAGGAGTTACTTTAGAAATCATTTTATAAATTAGTTACAATCGCTATGATAAAATTAAGTACTAGTGGTATCCCTCATCATCTGAATATGGCATGTCCTTGGCTCTAATTGCTGCCTGTTTTGTAAGGTTTGGTTTTTAACCTTCTTTAACTCCATGAGCTATCAAAGGTAATAACAATAAATTATCTGCCTTTATCAGTCTTATATAGTTTCTGTTGTCTGAAAACAAAAACATTTAATTATTTCATGTCAAAAAAGAGATCATAAAGTAAAAATTTATACCTACCTGGCAGTTTCATACTGCTTCACAGTCAGTAAGGTATCTTTAATTGTTTTGTTTACTAAAGTATTGACATTTTCAATGAAAGAATTAATGGCTACACAAAGAATTTCGCCATTTTTTGCCACCATCTTCTGAATATCTGCATTTTTGCCAAATTCTCGCTACAATAAAGAAAAAATATTTATTTATTTACAATTGTAATAGCAAATGCAACTAAAAAGCCTTAAGTGTGTCACTAATTGGAAATTATTTAATATGGAGACCGAACTTTAAGATTTTGTGATCATTTTTTCAATTATACTCTTTAAATAATTGAAAATTAAAATAAATTGAGACTACCAAAATCATTGTTGGAAAAAAATCAGGTAAAGCAAAATTATTTTTGGCTCAAAAAACATAGCTGGTTTCAAAGCTCATGTTTTTCACTGCTATAAAAATTCTGCTTTAAAAACTCATTGAATTGTACAATTTAAATATGAGCAACTGATTGCCTACTATACTTCAATAAAGCTGGGGGAAAATCTGCTTTAAAAAATGTCACCTACGAGATTTTCTGAACTGGAGATTTATTTACCAGAGAAGAGAGGTAAGAGGAGGGGTACTATAAACCTACATAGTCAAATAGTAAGCAGATTTGTATATCATGATGGTACAATGCAGGAACATTAATGCAAGATTGTTTGGGTTCAAGTTCCAATTATATCACTTGTTAACTATGTAACCTCTTTGTCCCTCCTTTCCACTTCTATAAACGGATGATCATAATAGGACCTACCCTCTAATATTGTTGTGAGCATTGAGTGTGTAATAAATATAAATCTCTTTCACAATCACAATTAAACACTCAGAACAGCATGCAATTTAAAACTAATGACTTGCTTCTAGAATTTCTCATGTAATATTTTCAGATTGTATTTGATTGTAGGTAATTAAAACTGCAAAAAAGTGAAATCACAGATATAGGGAAACTACTTTACTGGTAATGCTAGCCAGAACAATCAGGTAAGAAGGAGAAATAAAAGGCATCCAAATTGAAAATCAAAAATTAAAATTGTGTTTTTCGCAGTTGATGTATCATTTATGAAAAATTCAGACCCTCAAGAAATTATAAATCTTATCAACAAATTCAGTAGTTTCAGTATAAAAAATTTACCCAATTAATTACCTAACTTTTTAATTTATAGAAGTAGAGGAAGAATAAATTAAAATTAAAATTACCATAGAAAAGAAAATAATAAAAATTAAATCAGAAATCTTAAAAATGGAGAATTAAAAAAATAAAATAATAATTTTAAAAACTCACAAAATTGATAAAACTTTAGCTACACTAGGAAAAATATAGAGAAGACTGAAATTTCTAAATCACAAATAATAGTGGAGCATTATTCCAACCTTAAAGAAATAAAGATAATTATAAGAGAATACTATAAGCAATTTTATGCCAAAATTAAATAAACCTAATGGAATTAACAAATTTCTAGAAGCACAAATTCTACAAAAACTGACTCAAGAAGAAATAGAAAATCCAAATAGACCAATAACGAGATTAAATAATTAATTTAAAACTTCCTCCCCCAAAAATCCAAAGCCAGATAGATGTCTTAACTGATAAAATGTAATTTAAATAATTGACACTAATTCTTCTTAAATTCTTCCAAAAATAGAAGGATGGGGGAACACTTCTTTACTAATTCTATGGGATCAGAATTACCTTGGTACCACAGCCAATCAAAGGTATCACAAAAAATAAAACTAGAGACTAAAATTCTTTGTGACTGTAAATGAAAACATCCTAACCAAAATGCTAGCCAAATTCAGCAGCATATGAAAGGATTATAGACCATGACAAAGAAGGATTTATACTAGGAATGAAAAGGTTACTCAACATAGAAAAATAACAAATTACAATATACAGCATTCATACAATTAAGTAAAAATAAAAAAGACATAATTATTTCAAATGTATAGGTAGTGTTTGACAAAATAACAGTGTTTCATGATAAAAAATGTCAAAATCTAGGAATAAAAGGGGAGCTTCTCAACAAGATAAGGGCTATATATGAAAAACCTACAACTAAGATCATACTCAATGGTGAAAAACTGAAAGTTCTCAACCTAAAATCAGAAATAAGACACTGACTTTCAACATTTTTATTTAACATTGCACTAGAAGTTCTATGAAGAGATTAGGAAATAAAAAGAAATAAGGCACCAAGTGAGAAGAAATGAATTAAAACTATGTCTATAGAAGACATAATCTTATATAGAAAAGCTTAAATAATTCATGAAAAAACTTATAGGGATAATAAATTCAGCAAAGTCTCAGGGTACAAAGGCAACACACAAAATCAGTTGTATTTGTATACACTATCAATTAAAATCTGAGAAGGAAATTAAGAAAATAATTTATTTACAGTAGTATCAAATTTTATAAAATATTTTGAAATATATTTAGCAAGGAAGTAGGTACAAAACTTACATAGAAAACTATACAACAAATATCTGAATAAATCAATGATCTAAAAAAATAAAAAGACATTCCATGTTCATAGATGAGAAGGCTTAAAACTGTCAAGACGGTAATACTTCCAAAAGTTATCTAACAGGTTTAATATATTTCTTATCAAAATCCCAATAGCATGTTTTTCATAAAAGAAAAATGCAATACTAAAATTTGTATGAAATTGCAAAAAAAAAAAATGAGAAAGAAGAGTGAAGTTGGAATACTCTTAGCTCCCAATTTTATAGTTTACTATAAATCTACAGTAATTAGAACAGTCCATTACTGGCATAAGACAAGACATATAAATCAATGAAATGCAATTGAGAATCCAGACATAAACTCACATACATCTATGGCCAATTGATTTTACACAAGGATGTCAAGATTATTTAATAAGTAAGAACATTTAAATGGTAGAAACAACTAGACATCCATCTGCAAAAAGAAAAATAAATAAAGATGACTATTTTCTCAGCTATGTACAAAGATTAACTCAAAAATTCAAAATTATAAAACATGTAGAAAAAAACACAGGTAAATCTTTATGACATCATATTTAGCAATTGTTTCTTATACATGAATGCAAAACACAAACAGCAAAAGAAAAATACATAAATTAAACCATCAAAATTTAAAAAAATTAGTGTTTCAAAGGACACAATGAATAAGGTTAAAAAAAAACAATGTACAGAATGGGAAAGTATTTTCAAATCATATACAGTAAGTCTTCACATCATTGATGGGTTCTTGGAAACTGAAACTAAGCAGAACAAGGTATCATGAAACCAATTTTACTATAGGCTAATTAATATAAACACGAGTGAAGTTCCTATGATATATTTCTGGCCACAAAAACATCACCAAACTTCAAAATAAAGACCCCCAGCACTTCTTATATTAAACAGCGAAATAAATGTGAGCTATACAAACATTTAAGAAAGATTAATAAAAACAAGTAAGATAATTTTTTAACTCTCTTATTCTAGCTCAGAGTTGAAGGTGGCTGGAGCCTATCCCAGAAGTGTAGGGAGGAAGGTGGGAACCAACCCTGGTTGGGATACCATTTCATCTAGGGGTACACACTCCCACTCACTCCTACTGAGACAATTAAGACACACCAATTACCCTAATGTGCACATATTTGGGATGTGAGAGGAAACCTGAATACCTGGAGAAAACCCACATGTGGAGTCTGTGTAAACTCCATACAGACAGTGGCTCTGGTTGGAAATTATTATGTTTTTTACTCATCAATGTTGAGACAACATGTTGCTGTCTGATAAAGTTATATTATCCACAAACTATAAACACTTACAACTCAAAAACAAAAAATAGAATCTAAATAAAAATTGTTGAAGGTCTTAAATAGACATTTTTCTAAGGAAGATATACAAATGGCCTGGAAGCACATAAAAAGATGTTCAATGTCATTATTCAAGATATAAATAATATTTAAAAGTACAATGAGATACCACTAGACATCCATTAATATGGCTATAATAAAAAAATAATAAATGACGAGTGTTAGTGAGGATATGAAGAAACTGGAACCCTGTACATTGCTGGGGAAAGTATTTTTCTTTATTTAGTTAAATATTGAATTAATATAAAAACCCAACAATACTCTTCTACTTATATACTTAAAAGAATGGGAAACAAATGTTTAAATAAATGTGTAAATAAATATTCATAACAGCAATATCTACAATAGTTAAAAGTGGAAACAACCCAAATCATCTGATGAATGGAAAAAAAGTGTGATATATCTATACAATGGGATATTTTTGGCCAAAAAAAGGAATGAATTATTGATAGATGCTACAAGATGAATGAAACTTAAAAACATTATACTAAGTGTTAGAAGCAAGGTATTAAAGCCCACATACATTAAAATTTCACATTTATTAAATATGTAGAATGGACAAATCCATTGAGACAGAAAGTATTTTTGATTTCTGGGGGCTTGAAGAACAGGAAAATAGGAAGTGACTGCTTAATCATTATGGGGTGTCATTTTAGGGTGATGAACATATTAAGAAATCAGATTGTGGTACTAGTTGCATATATTTTTGAATGTACTAAATACACTGAATTGTACATTTTAAAATGATTTAAAAAGTGTTTTATACGTTTTACCACAATAAAAAAAAATCAGCCAGCACACTAATCATCTAACAGTTAAAATTAAAGCCTGAATGATTAGGGTTACCTAAACTTCTAGTCTTAAGTAGAAAAGGCAACAGAGGAGATATAAAAGATATCACTATAAAACACTCAAAGTATCCTCATGCATTAATGATTTTAGTTACTGTGCTTCATGAAAGAAGTTATACAACTTATGCTAACTTTGAGGCTATAATTGGATTTCCACATTCCTAGGATTCAGTTGGCACTTCTTAAGGACAATCTCTCAATTTCTAATTTAGTAAGAATTTAATAAATTACCAATTAAACATATTATTTCAATTTATACTAAATATATTACTTTAATTTATCACTCCCCTCCCCTCTATTCCTATAGCTATTATACAATAATCTTACATGTAGTTCTAGTGACTTCAGGCTTAAGTCACCAAAGGCGTTTCCAAGTTGTTTCTGGATGTGCACCATGTGGAAAAGATGACTGGAAAACATTTGAGCCAATCTTAGGATATTGTCATATTTTTTCTTGTTATCCTTTACTATATCAATCTGGTAATCCAGATCAAGATCCACCGTTCTTGAGCCATGTCCCAGCTTCTCTGATATAAGTTGTCGAGTATACTAAAAGTTAAAAAGTGCAATTATTTTTAGTTAAAAATATAAAATATATAATATAGCAACCTACAAGTACAAAAGCTGGAGCATATAACACATCATTTTTTTTTTGTTTCACTTAAACGAGCTTAAACATCTTAGCACAACACAGTGTAAATTGTCAAGCACCATTGAAGTTAATCAGAACTCAATAAGAATATTTATACACATGTGTCAACCTATGTTAATGTAAGCATTATATTTAAAATTTCTGAAGAATTATCCAGCTAATTATCTGAAAAATGAGGTCTTTCACTTATCTTATTTAAAGTTTAAGGCACTCAATTAACCTATTTTTTTTTACATCTACTGCACCTGGTCTTGCTAGGTGGTCTCCCATCCAAGTACTAACCAGGCCCGACCCTGCTTAGCTTCTGAGATCAGACAGGACAGGCAAGTTCAGGGTGGTATGGCCATAGACTCAATTAACCTATCTTTGACAATATGGATACTAGACAGTGATTTTTATTAAAATATGAGTGATAAAAATATTAAAACTTCACTTTTCTATTTTAAAATGCTCAATATTCTCATAACTTTACCTTAAAAAGCTATTATAGCTATTTAGTGTGTTTGATGTGTGTTTCTCTGTGTGTATTCATGTGTTTGTGTGTGTAAGAGAGGCAAGAATTTTCTTTTCTTGCCGAAGAGTATGTTAATAAGAGGCATGCTATCCTATTCTGTTCTGTAAGAAATATTTAGCTTTCCATATGGAAAGTGGTCAAAACATATAACTTATCAGACCTGTTGTGACCAACATAACTTTTGACATCCACTTAGAGCTGTAACAAATTATATCTAAGTAGAACACCTTAAGAATGTATTTGCAGAGAATAGAAACAGGAACTTCAAAGTAGAAATGAGAAAATATTCCTGAATTTCACAAAAGAAAAAATCAGTCACAGCCAGAACGAAGGCATCTAAGGGAGAATTAGAAAAAAAATATATTCTCCTATATCAACCGAATCAGAATCAGTTGCTGAGGATTTGTCCAGATGACAAAGAATGCTAAAGTAAAGGGTCATAAATTGTACCAAAGAGTTCAGAAATCCTGAAAAACACAGAGTTGTGTAAAACCAATAATTATAACAGGCTCTGGACTTTACTAGAGGAAGAGGTTTTTGTCAGCTCATATGTGTTATATAACAAGCTCATAAAAACTATTTAATCAGAATTTTTTTGGCTTGCTTAGATCTACATTGAAATACTCAAATTAGGTTATAATAAAATATGTATTTCTTTTAAAAATGAAAAAAATAATGAAGGAAAATGATGCTTAAAGTAATGCCACAATATTACATTATGTGAATATAAAGAATAAGGGGTTCTTAATTTTTATATGAGGTAATATTATTGTTGTAAAATATATAAAAGATAAGAATAAAATAAATAGTATATATACACATATAAGAAGAAATAGATAAACAGATGAGCACTAAAGGAAAAGACCAATTCTGTGAAATACCAGAGAGGCAATCAATTCAAAAAATACTGAAACTAGCTACATCTACAAAAATGTAGATAAAACTTATACACAATGAACAAGAGGAAAAAAGAATGGCTTAACATTGGAAATCAATTAATGTAATATATCACATTGCTAGAAGGACAAAAATATATAATCTTCAACATAAAAAATGGCATTGGACACAATTTAACACTTAATCATGATGAAAAACTCTTAATAAACTTGAAATAGAATGAAATTCCTCAAGTTGATATAAGGTATCTATAAAAATGTACATTTGGCATCATATATAATAGTGAAAAACTGAAGCACAAGGCAAGGATATTTGACAATACTACTTATTTTCAGAATTGTACTGGAGGCTCTATCCTAACACTCTTGCAGGAAAAAAAAATGCTAGACATCTACATTTAAGTGAATAAGTAAAACCATTTGTATTTGAAGACCATGTCAAATATAAGACCCTATGGAATACACACACATACAAACACACACACACACACACACAGAACTCTTAGGATCAATAAACAATTAAAGCAATAGTATAAGATACAAAATCAAGATACAGAAAGAAATTGTATTTCTCTATACAAAAATGAACAATACAAAAATGAAATGAAGAATATAATACCTTACATAATAATAACAAAAATAAAATACTCAGGAATAAACTTAAATAGAGTAATGCAAGACTTATAAAGTAAAATTATAAAACACTACTAATGAAAATTTTAAAATCTAATTAAATTGGGAGACATTTCAGGTTTGTGGATTAGAAAATTGAATATTGTTAAGATGGCAATATTTCTTTGATTGCTCTACATAATCAAAATTCCAGCAAGCTTGTTTTTGTAGAAATTTACACGTTTATCCTAAAATATATATGGAAATTCACAAGATGTATAATAGGCAAAAACAATTTTTGAAAAATAAAGACAAAGCTGGTAGATTTTACTACCAAATCTCAAAGCATAGTATAAAGCTGTAGTTATCAACACCATGTCTTGACATAGGGTTGAAAACATAGATTAATGAAATAAAATTAAAAGTCCTGAAGTAAATCCTTATATATATGGTCCATTAATGTTTTGCAATTAATATTTTGAAAAACAATTCACTGGAGAAAGGATAACCTTTTAAACAAATAGTACTGGGACAACTGGATATGCACATGACAAAAAAGTTCATGTGAATGCTTATCTCTCACTGTGCACCAAAATAAATCAAAATGGATTATAGACTTAAATGTAAGAGATAAAATGATACATTTTAAATTGGCATATAACATTATACTAATTTCAGGCGTGTAACATAATGAACGATTCTATATGTGTATATGTTGTGAAATGATTATAGTATGTTTAGTTAACATTCATAACCATACATGTTATACATTTTTTTCTGTGATAAGAACTTTTAAGACCTATTCTCTTAGCACCTTCAGATATACAATACAGTATTTTAACTACAATCACCACGAAGTACATTACTTTCCCATTACTTATTTATTTTATACCTGAAAGTTTGTACATTTTGACCCCCTTCATCCATTCACCAACTCCCTAACCCCTGCCTCTGGAAACCAATAATTTATTCTCTGTTATCTATGAGCTTTTCTTTTTTTATAGATTCCAAATATAAGTGAGATCATATGGCATTAGTCTGTCTCTGTCTGAATTATTTCACTTAGTATAATACCCTCATTATTTATTTTAAACAAAATATAGGAGAAAATAATTCAGATTTTAGCTTAGGCCAATATTTCTTCAATACAATACCAAATGCATTACCTATAAAAGAAAAAAAATGATATATTAAACCTTACCAAAATTCAAATATTTGCATTTCAAAAGACACCATTTAATGATAAAAAATGGAGAGTCTGGTTAAGATGCAGAGTGGGTAAGTGCTGTGCTCACCTTCTTCTATGACCACATCAAAATTACAACTAAATTATAGAGCAATTAACTTGGAAAACCACCTGGACTAGATAACGGAACTCCTGTAACTAAAGATATAAAGAAGAGGCCATGTAGAGACCAGTGGAAGGAGTGGAGACACTAAACTGGCTGGTCCCACACCCACATGTGGCAATTGAGAATCAGGAAAGGCTATCAGCTGCAAAAGTCTCCTTTGGGGAGTGTGGGGGCCAAGACCCACACCAGGCTCCCTAGCTTAGGCATACAGTGCCAGGAAGAGTAGTTACCACAACAACTGGCTGTGAAGATCAGCAGGGATTCCTAGGTATCCTCTTAAACAAACTACACAGACTCACTTGCTCATAGTCACTCACCTTCAGCTCCAGCGAAGGGACTCCAGCTCAAAAGAAATCAGCGACATGTGGGAGAACCTGTTGCATGGCTTCAGGGTGAGGGCCACCATTGTCCCTGTGTGGAGCCTTCCCACTTTGCAGCCTACAGGGGCAGGTGGGTGCCCATTTGAATCTGCATTAACTGGGTAAATACCAATAGCCTCACCCTAGTGATTCCCTGAGACCCTGCCCCATTCAAATTGGTGGGGATTCACTCCAGGTGAGACAGAGGGCAGCTGGAAACCCAGATATCCTCTTAAAGGGCCTGTGCACAGACTCAATTTTGCTGTAAACCTAAAATTGCCATAAGAATAAACTGTATTTTAAAAAAATAAAGCAGCAAACTGGAAAAAAATTTCCAAAACAGATATCTGATAAAAGACATATACCCAGATTATATAAAAACTCTTACAACTAATAATAAGACAAACAACTAAGGAACTGAAAATTGAGCAAACATTCTGAATCGATATTTCTCCAAAAAATATGTGTGTGTGTGTGTGTGTGTGTGTGTGTGTGTGTGTGTGTGTGTGTGTATAAATAATAGCAAGGATGTAGAGAAACAGAATCTCTCATATATTGCTGATTGGAACACAAAATGTTACAGTCACCTTGGAAATAATTTTGGCAGTTATTCAAATGCTGAAAAATAAATTTATTATTTGGCCTATCAACTCCCACTTAGGAATCTATCCAAGAGATTATTTATTTTTATATATACATAAATATATAATAAGTATATATTTATTATATTTAAATAATACACATATATCTATTATATATTTATATAATAAATACATATATTTATTACATATAATATATAAATATATAATAAATATGCAAATAAATTTATTATATATAATATATATTTATCATGTATAATATCATATATAATAAATATACAATATATGTATATATCCATATTAAGCCTGTGACTTAATGTTTTTAGAATAATTATTTATAATACTGAATAACCGAAAAGAACCAAAATGTCTATCAGCTGGTGATTTCTCTAAGTATTTTTTAGTTAAGAAATCCTGAGTAGTTGAAGTAGTTAATAATGAGAATGAAAGCTAAGAATTCTTCATCCAACATGCCTAATGTTCATCATATACGAGTTTAATAGAAAGTAGAAATTATTTATAGAAAGAGATGAAGCAACTGAGGAAAAATTTTGTTCTCATGGGATAATAAAAGATTTACAATCAGAGATTTACAATCAGAGATTTACAGAATAGAAAACAATAATTTAAAAAACTAAAGTGGATTCTTTACAGCAGTATTTTTTAGAGGCTTTAATTTCTACTAAGTGTTTATTGAGATGCACTGTTAGGACTTCCCAGATTTATTATATTTTTATCAGCAAAATTCATTTCTTTCTATTAGGAAGAAAAATGCTCTGGGAAAATCTTGGGTGAAGCAAGACAATACAAAAAGAAGTTAATTCATGTTAATTGGGTAAGGATAATTGTGGAACACTAGAACAAATATCCTCCTAATCTGACAATTTTGAGTTCTCTTAGAAATGAAGCCACTGTTTCAGCAAGACTTAAAACAAGGACTCGATCATTACAGTTTTGTTTTTGCATTTCTATGAGATTTTGTGTCTTTTATCAACAATATGTGTATCCTTACCATAATCACTGTATTATGGATACAATTCTTTATTGGTAATTCAGCATCTCTAATAAGTGCAGAAGGCACCTTACTCCAGGAAGCTACTCTACCCTCTGTTCCAAGTATATGATTCTTGAAGGGTTGCCAGTCACAGCACCCCATCTAGTTCATAAAAGTAGCTATGGGTTACAGGTCTGGCAAAACAGTTTCTTATCTCCTGACTACAGGGACTGATCTCTGAGGCAGGCACCATCCAAGCCAGAACAGAGGGTAGAAATTATGTATAGAAAGATTATATTATTGAGTCTCTGTGGGATTTTAACATACAGAAGCTTGGAGAAAGTGATGTCTCTTTCTCTTGTGATCTATGGCAATTTTTCAATGCAGAATGCCTGACTGAGATAAAACAGATTAAGGCCAAGTGGAAGTAGTAGACAGCTAAGGGAGGTCTTTTGGTAAGAGCCCCTAGTTCTTGACTTTGAGGTCATCAGAACTGCTCTGATTCCTGGAGCTCTTACTGTGATTTATTAACTACCCAACTATGTTTCCAAAAAAAACTATTTATTCCTCAAACTAGTTTGAGTTAAGCTTCTAAAACCTAATGTATGGGGGGAGGGGTAATGTCACTAAAGCTTGCTAAATGCATCTTTTTTTTTCCTGAAAATTAATTAAAATAATAACAATAAAAATAAAGTAGGAGGTTAAAAATTTCAATGCAAATCTAAATTCAAAAAAAGTGAGTATTTTTCTTCAAAGGATCACATTTTTAAAATAATTATTTTTCTCAAGACTTATTTAAAATTGTAAAGTAAAAAAAAAGATTGGTATTAAAAAAATTTAAATTCCCCACCACAACTGTTTATTCATACTTTCCTAAAATAATAAAGTAATATTTAGTTAAAATAGAGAAGTTAAAATAATAAGAGAATGGAATAAGTATAAACATATGAAGCCTTGAGATGGCTTCTTGATATACATTTTAAATTTTCCCCTAGGCGGTAAGCAATCAAGCTCAGCATTTACTGCACTAAACTACAGCAGGGTGTTCAAATGATTTGGGCTAGCCAAACTGAAACATAATAGAGGTTTTCTGAACAGCGTACACTAAAAAAGAGTGACAAACTTAATAGCTTAAAAGAGGGAAGTAATCCTGGAGAAACAGAGCTTATTGGGGAAATAAAAATAATAGCACATTAATTTTCTCATTTAAAGCCATTAAATCAGTATTATGAGTACAACAACTCATGCATAATCCTATCCATTAATGGTTTATAAAACAAGGAAGAAGTAGTCCTATGCTGGAGATTTTTCATAGAACAAGATGAAAATATGATACATTCTTCAGAAACTAAGCCACATGAAAAAATAATAAAATAAAATAAATACATTCATGTATAGGGCACATGAAAAATATTTCTCTGTAGTTGAATATCAGATTGTTAGTCATAGCTTATTTAGAAAACCAAAAAGTTTCCAATGTCTCTTAATGCTTAACACTTTTTTTTAAAAAAAGGCACTTTAAAGTTCTGAATTGTAAGATAAAAAAACCCCTAAGATTATAAAGGAAGTCAGATAACCAGTAAGAAAAAAACTAGTCCACATAGGAAGTCCAACCCTCTCTCTGCCAGTTCGCTAAAAGGGGAAGGATTTATCCTCTCCAATTTCCTCACATTAATTTTTCCTTTTTAGTTCAAGTTACTACTTTAATAAACATTAAAAAATAAAATTAGAATTATTTTTCATCTTAGAAATACTTTATAAACAAAGGAAAAGCTCAGAAAGCTTCTGTGTAGCTTCTCTGTAGATAGAACATAAGCTCCATGAGGACAGGAATCTTTTTCCATGTCATTCATTACCATATTTCAAACTCTACATCCAGACAGCCTATTATATAGCAACTGTTTAATATCTGTTGAGTGAGTGAATAGTAAAGATATATGAACTAAGCATGAGGTAGACATAGGAAAAAAGTTCTCATTAAAGGCTAAACATACTTTTTAAAATGGTAGTAAATGTACAAAGTTTATTTTCTATCATGAAGACATTAATTTGTATCCACGTTTTAAAAGTATTAACTAAAATATTTGTCTTTTTTTGTATTTTTTACAATAAATCACAAAAAAGGGACTTAGTTTTTATAAAGATGCAATTTCCTACTTATGAATATAAAGAGTTGGTTGCTCTGACCTGTGCCTCTGCTTATTCTACCATAATTCCTGCTGAGGATGGAAAGTACTTAGATGGATTTGGGGATTGGCTTATTATAACTATTTCAGCCATATTTTGGATTAAATAAACTTTTTGTGAAAGGCATAAGAAAAAATCAATTATTGTGAGGCATTATAACTAACAACCACAAAAACACATCCTGTTTATATACTGGTAATGCCTATACTATTAATTCTCAGTTATTTTGGTGTCAGATAACTTTATATTTAGGGGAGCTAGTACTCCTCACTTTCCATTTCTATAAAATACCCAAAGGAGAGTTATAAATATTACCAAAGCACCAATCAAACTAAATTTATTCAAGATAACACATTTCTTCAATTATCTATATCATTTCTATTTCAATACTTTGAAAAATCTGAAATTAACTGTTTTGTTAATGATTCTCTCTACTAGGATTTTTTTGGATATCAATAATAATATGAACTACTTTATACCTTGATTGTATTTTTCTGTTTATATGACATCAATCTTAACATAACAACTTAAATAAGAAATGAAAGTTTCTAGATCCACTTAGAGTGAAGAAAACATAATAATTATTTCAAAATATACAAACCTTGTATTTGTTTAGGCTCCATTTTCGTGCTAGTTCTAATTTCTCCGTCACTGGGTTGATGATTTCATTCTCAACAGTAATAGTCCCACAGTTGGTTGGAGTAAACCGGCAATCTGCATTATTGTAACAAAACATAGAAGTAAAAATCAAATGAATATAAGTATAGAAAGGAAATTCTGTTTAAATTAAACTAAAGATTTAAAAACTAGTCTCCACAAATAAAAAGGTAAAACTTGCTGGAACCTTTGTGGATAATTTTGTAATTATCCAGAAATAATTTCTGTCAATTAATTGCAAATTATATATGGTTTGGCTTTCTTTCAAATTTCTGTTGTAATCAGTCTTCTTTATATATTAGCTGCTGTTAATCTCAGGTAAACTAGTATTCCTCATAGTAATCTTTGTTTCACTGTACACTGTAGACTACAGCAAAAATGGGGCATTGATATACTTGAGGATTTGGAAATGGAATTCTAATTTTACAGAACCATAAGAAATAATTCACAATTAATCTGAATTTGGACTGAAAAATACCTACATTTGACTTCCTTCTTTCTGAAAGACAAAAAAAATGACAGTAAATGAGGATACTAAAAAACTAACAATGAATAATCATTTATTGATCCAAAAATAATAAAGTATGACATAATTTTAGAACTGCAATTAAATGATTTATTTAAAGTATTTCTTATAGCATAACAACATTTGCTAAACATTTGTGATACTAGTTTCTTTACACAGAAATATTCTAACATATTTAAGAAGTACAATGAAATGATGAGAAGAATAAAAGTTATAAAAAGGTTAAAATATGGGGTCAGCAGAAAAATTTTCTTTCCTCAAACACTACTATTGCTGGACCAGTCTTTAGTACTGCTGCTTTGTATTTGCTACAGTTAATGGACAAAAAATGTGTAAAGTCAATCACTTTTTTGAAATTTATAAAATTCTCATGTATATGAAATATAAAATATTAACATTTCATATATAAATAAATGTGGTATTTATTTTTTCAGTTCTTAAGACATATACCTACATTTCTTTGACACTCTAAGAGGTGGGGTCTATTTTGCCTTTCCTTGAATCTTGGCAAGTTTGCAACTGCTTTGACCAATAGCATATAGCAAAAGACACATGTGACTTTAAAGGCAAGGTCATAAAGGGCCATTTAACCTCCACATGATTCTCTCAAAATGATCACTCTGGGGAATCTCAGCTGTTAAGTGACAAGTTCAATGATCCTGAGACCACTGGAGAAGGCACTGTGCAAGTTTTTTGACCAACAGTTCAGCTGAATGAATATTCAAATTGTAGTACATCCATACAATGAGTTACTACTTAGGACTACAATGGAACGGACCACTAATTAATGAAAGAACATGCATAAATTTAAAACATATTATGTAGAGTGAAATAAATCATACAGAAAGGAGAGTATACTATATGACTTTCTTTATATGACATTCACAAAAAGACAAAACTACAGTCACAGAAAAGAGATTAATGGTTACTGGGGGCTTTGGTGGGATGGTGAAGTTAAATACAAAGTTATATGAGGGAAGTATTTGGGATTATGAATGTGTTTCATATGTAGATTGTGATGGAGCTTACATGATAGTATGCATTCCCTGCCCTCATACAACTGTACACATAACGGTATACTGTGTGTAAATTATATCATAATAAACCTGATTTAAAATAATAAGGAAACTATGTTGTAAATGTTGATACAAGATACTATTAAAATCCCTTGATTACTTTACTGAAGAGCAAAGTAATGACTTTCAAGATTGATTACTAATTATAAAACAATGAAGCTTTATTAATAAAGGTAACATTTTTGGTAGAATTAAGCCCTTTTTACAGTAAATATACTCTTTTTTAATAAAAAAAGATTAGTTTCAGGTGTACATCATAGTTATTCAACATTTATAAACCTAAAGAAATGATCACCATGATAAATCCAGTAACCATCTGACACTACATATTATTGACTATATTCTCTATATGGTACATTACATCCCCATGACATTGATTTCATAACTGGAAATTTGAACATTGTATTCCCCTTTACCTTCCTCCCCTCCCTTTCAAAAATTCTTTAATTACAGTTGACTCGGGTCAGTAAATAAACTCTTACCCTGAAAATGGTCTTCTTCATAATCTACATCTTTGCTAGTTTCAAAGACAGAAAGAAAGGAGTTCTTCAACTCCTTAACAACACTTGAATAAACTGGAAAATCCATATGGAGATCCCAAGCCACATCAAGCTCAGGAGCAACTGACTCCTACAACTACAAATCAGTCTGTAGTGTTAGCTCTGTTGCCTAGCAATTCTTTATGATGTCGCAGGATTCTGTTGCTATGTATCAGAGGCAGATTTGGTACCATATACTACAAGATCTGCCATATATTTCAAATACAAAATACTTTCCTTTAGGAAGTAAACATAATGAAAATATCGAAAATTCAATTTTAAAATTCCTATTCTACTGATTAATCAGGAATATGATTTAAGCATAAAAATTAAGATGGCTACCAAACTTGTTGTCCATTTAATGTAAAAAAGGTTAATTATACAAAATATTGTTAATAAGCCTGATTATGGATCAATAAAACAAAAATTATTCACTCTCAAAGTTAATTCCCTTTTATTTTGTGGCAAACCATTCACAAATCAAAAAAACAAAGGGTAGGAATATTCTTTTATAGAAGAAAGGAGGAGTTCAAAGGAACTATTGCAAACAGTATCCATTGGAGGAAACTGTGATTTTGTAGTGTAGTGACTTTTCATTGGCTGAGTTGTAACAGCCCTTGGCAAGAAAAAGAGCTTCCTTCTTCCTACTTGATAGAATAGAAAACCATTTTTCTGTTGGAGATAGAAACTATGTCTTTTCCTGTTTAGGGTAATTGACAATGAATGGAAGGGTGTGAGAGCTCCCCCTATAGGCCTTTCCAACTCTAATTTAAATAAGGTTTCTCTTTATTAATCTTCATAATTTCAAAGTTGAAAGATAAACAGTGTTGCTTTGGTTTAAAACAAGTGAGGTTAGCATTTTTATTTGGCTTATACCAGAGAGTGAAATGGCATCACAGAATATGCATATGATCCATTTAATGGATACTGTCAAACATTTTACACAATTGTTAAACCAACTCACACAAAAATAAGTTCATGAAAGTTATAGTTACTTTATACAGTCATTAAAAACCTGTATTTTCTTTTTTTTCTTTTTAATTTTATTAATGCTTATGCATAAGCACTGGTACCTAATTATTTTTGCATTTCCTGGATGAACAATGAAATCGAATGACTTCATGTTTTTTTGCATTTAAATACTGGCTTTAATGAGGTGCCTGTTCAAGTTTTTGGACATTGTTCTTTTGAGGTTTATATTTTTTATTAAATATTAAATTAGTGATATATTTTATGTGTACAATTTGTGCTACATGTATATTTTGCAATGATCTTCCCCCATGTGTACACATTTTTATCAACTTTAATAAAAACTCAATGAAACAGGTGTGAGAAGTGAATTTGAGCATGTTCTCATATATCTGTTGGTCATTTTCATGTCTTCTTAGGATAACTGCCTGTTCAGGTCCTTTGCCCATTTTTAAATTTTTTGTTGTTGTTGTTGAGTCATATGAGTTCTTTATATATTTTGGATATCTGTCTCTTATTAAAGGCATTGTGTGCAAATACCTTCTCCCATTCAGTTGGTTGCCTCTTTTTCTTGTTGATGTTTTCTTTGCTATGCAGAGACTTTTTAGTTTGATATTTTGCTTGGATGATCAGTGGGGTATTTAGGTCCCCTATTATGATTGTGTTTTTGTCAGATTCTCCCTTCAGTTCTATTAGTAGTTGCTTTTTATATTTTGGTGCTCCTTGATTGGGAGTAGACATATGTAGAAGTGTTATATCTTCTTGATATATTGTTCCCTTTATCATTATGAAATGTCCATCTTTGTATCTTATTACTCTTTTTATCTTGAAGTCTATTTCATCAGATATAAGTGTGGCTACACTCGCTTTTTTCTGGATGCCATTTGCTTGGGTATCATTTTCCATCCTTTCACTTTGAGTCTATATTTGTCCTAGCAGCTGAGATGTGTCTCTTAAAGGCAGCATATGGTTGGATTTTGTTTTTGATTCAGTCTGCAACTCTGTGCGTTTTAGTTGGTGAGTTCAGTCCATTTACATTTAGGGCGATTATTGATATATGGGGTTTTCCTATAGCCATTTTGCCTTTTGTTTTCTGGTAGCTTGGTGTCTCCACTGTTTCTTTTCCTTTCTGTTTCTGTCTGTTATTTTAGTTTGATGGTATTCTGATTTCCCTGTTTCCTCTTTTTTTCTATGTTGTGTGTCTGAAATCTTTTCTGGCATGTAAAAGAAAGTTTATGTAAAAGAAAGTTTCATATATACAGTATTTATTTTTTGGTGCATATGTCTTATCTCCCTTCCCCTTTGCAAATTCAGACCTTTACCCACCCCCCTCATTTTGTTTTTGTTGTCTCAAATTATCCCTATTTATGCTGTGATTTCATTTCCAAGTTGCAGTAGCTATTGTCTTCTTCTCTTTTTTAAACTGTTTTACCTTCTTTAACCATTATATAATATTTAAGTGGATAATACCCTATTCTGAATAAGGTTTACAATTCCTTGCTTCCGTCTGTTAGTCATTTTACTCATAGATTTGCATATTTTTGTCTTGTTGTTTCAGGTAAAATAACCCCCCTCGGTATTTCCTGTAATGCAGGCCTTGTGGTGGAAAATTCTCTCAGCTTCTGTATGTCTAAAAGGTCTTTATTTCTTCTTCATATCTAAAAGAGAAGTTTATTGAATATATTATTCTTGGCTGATGGTTTCTCTCTTTCAATAGTTTAGATATTTGATTCAACTCTCTCCTAGCTTATAGAATTTCTGCTAAAAAATCCAATGATAATCAAATGGGTTTTTCTTTATAAGTTACCATCTTCTTTTCCATGGCTGTCTTGAGAATTCTTTCTTCGTCATTTTTTGACAGTTTTAATATAATGTGTCTTGGAGAAGGCTTTTTTTGGTTGAGATAATTAAATATCTGTTTGCTTCTTGGATTCAAGGGTCCAGTTCTTTCCATAGGATTGGGAAGTTCTCGTCCACTGTTTGTTTGAATAGGCTCTCTGTTTTCTTCTCCCTCTGTTCTTCTTCTGGTATATCCATTATTTTTTAAAATAATTTTTTTCAATTACCGTTGGCATATAATATTACATTATTTTCAGATATAAAAAACAGTGATTTATACAAAATTTATATAACTTATGAAGAAATTACCCCAGTAAATCTAGTATCTATCTGACACAATAAATAGCTATGACAATATTATTGACAATATTTCTTATTCTATACTTTATATCACCATGACTATTTTTAACTGCCAATTTCTACTTATTAACCCATCCCCCTTTTTCACTCACTCCCTACCCCCCAATCTGACAACGATCAAAATGTTCTCTGTGTCTATAAATTTGTTTCTGTTTTATTTGTTCATTTATTTTGTTCTTTAGATTCCACATTTAAGTGAAATCATATGGTATTTGTTTTTTTCTGTCTGGTTTGCTCCACTCAGGACAATACTCTCCTGGTCTATCAGTGTTGTTGCAGATAGCAAGATTTCATTCTTTTTTCATATACAGGTGCAAGATATTACTACAATTAATGTTTTGAAGAATGTAAAATAAAAAAATAATAAATACATTACTGAAGCCTAATTGGGAAAAATGAATGATTAAGTGTTTAACATTAGTTATTTTAAGGTTGATGTTATGGCATATTATTTTAATGAAAAAAACATTTCTAGAGTGAGAGTGGATGTACCCTTTGTAGCTATTAATTTGTTGTGTCCATGGGAATGATATGTCTCTCCATTTATCTAAGTCATCTTTGATTTCTTTCATCAGCCTTTGTTATTGTCAGCATACACATCTTGTGTGAATTTTTTTAAGTTCATACCTAAATATTTCATTTTCTTATTGTAATTATACAGGATAATTGTGTTTTTAATTTTGATTTCCACACATTTATTTTTAATATATAGAAATGTGATAGATTTTTCAGCACTGATCAATGCTACCTTTATATTAGTTTACAAATGAATAATTACAACTTAGTGCATGATTAATTAACCTTTATTAAAGTATAGAAGCCAATGCTTAGATTGATGATAGGTTTTTCATTTAGGAGAAAATTTTGCAAGAGGGGGTTTAAGATCAGCATAGGAAGCCCTGAACTCATCTCCTCCTGTAGACACAACAAATTAACAGCTACAAAGGGAATAATTTTCTGCTGAAAAGAACCTAAAAATAAAAGGAACTATGCTTGTACAACAAAAGAAACACACTAAGAAAAGTACAAGAGTCAGAGACACAGCATCACCTTGGACCCACCCTGACATGGTAACCCACAAGCAGGAGGGATACCCCTAAAAATTAAAAACTCTCCTTCAAGAAGCAAACAAATTGGGCCCCATATCAGGCACCCTGATCCTGGGGGCTGGCACCATAAAGAAGATTCTCTAATATGTCTAGTTTTAAAACTCAGTGTGGATTAGGATCAGGAGAACCATAGAATTACAGGTAAAGAAGAAACCCCTCTTAAAGGGCTTGTGAATGCACCCAAGCTCCCTGAATTCCAGCAAAGAAAAAAAAAACACATACACACACAATGAAGAACACTTAGACCATAAGTGAGAGGATCTCACTAACTTTAAAGTATCTGCTGGAGACATGGGAAACTGCAGCTACTTAATCCAGGGATGGGAGTGCTAGAAGATGCCATTTTGAAATCTCTTCTTAACCTGCTCGTGATAGAGATGACAGTCACCATTTTGGAGCCTTCCCTCTAGCCTGCTAGCATCAGAGGGCTTGCTTCACACACCTTGTGATGTAAGCAGGATGGGCAAGTTCCCATTACCTCATTTTCCCAAGCAGTACCCGAGCCACAACTAATCCTGGCTAGCAACCTGATCAGCGGCCTACTTGTACAATGGCTGAGTTGCAACCAGGCCAGGCAAGCTCTTTGAACTTCATGTTCCCCATATAGCACCCTATCAAAAATCAGCCTGATTGAGTACCCCACCACTACTCACTATACACAGATACTAAGCTGTGAGTGACATGACAGATGAGTGCCCTGAGCCCCACCCACCACACACAGCAGCAGAACCAAAAGTGGGCTGGTGAGCACCCTAAGACCCACTCACCCCAAGGAAAGACCAAATTACAGCTGGTAGGGAGGAATGCCCTGAGCCTCATCATCCCTGTGCAATAGACAAACTGCAACTGGTTTGGGTGAGCACCCCAACACCACCCATCACACAGAATCTGAGCCACAACCAGGATAGCAAGCACTTTGAAACCTGCCCTCACTATACAGTTGTCAAACCGCAATAGTGCAGAGTGAGCTCCCAGAACCCTACCCTCCCCATGCAGCAGCTGCAACCATACCACAGTGACAGGATCATGCAGCACACACAAGGGATACCCACAGAGAACTTGGCTCTGGTGAACAAGAGAAATTTGCTTCAGGGAAGATTGTGCTCCTAGGCTATATGAAATAGCTCCTACACATGATCATTCCTTCAAGACTGAGGAAAGTAGCCTTTTTGCCTAACACATATAGTCAAACAAAGAGAGACAAGCAAAATGAATTGACAAAGGAATAAATAGCAAAGCAAAGAACAAAACAAATCCCTATAAGATGGTCTTTAAAAAACAGGTAAAACAGCCAACCTGATAAGTTTAAAAATAATGGTAAAAACGTTGCTCACCAATCTTGAGAGAAGAATTGTTTAATAGTGTGATTATTCTTTGCTTATTCTTTGCAAGGTTTATTAATTGCTTTGATTTTATAATTGCAACACATAAAAATGCTGATTTCTAATAACAATATGTTTACTTATTTGTCTTAAGATACAATACACATTTTATTGTTTTAAAATCACAATACCAATATAACTACTAAAAAGAAAATACTGAGTATAAGATTTTCCATTTCTTTTATCTTAGAATATACTACACTGAAGAATATGCACCATTAAAGGTATATTGTCAAAGTACTATGTTCTCACATTAAATCATTCACTCATATGTATAATTGTGTTGTCAATTTGATATACTGTTAAGTTTGCACTCAATGTAAGGGTATGCTCTTTTATCCTCTTTGATTTAATTATATATTTTAAATATGTAAAACATCCTCATTGTGCTAAAATCTAAACTATATTGAAAGATATTCTCACAGTCTTGCTTTCTTTCTCATTTACTTAACTTCGTTCCAACTTACCTTTTATAAGTATCCATTTTCATTACTCATCATTTTCTGGTTTATTTTTCCTGTGTGCATATGTGTGCATATGTTTGTAATATAATCAAATATATAGATACATAATCTTATTTACTTTACACCAAGGTATAGCATACTATCTTTATTGTACTGTACTTTTTTTCCAAATAATTTTCCATGAGTAAAAACTAGAACAATGATTTAGAAACAAGAATAATTTTGTGGCACTTGGGTACTTTCCAGAATTGATCAATCCTTTAAATCTTGGTTGATAAAGATTGAAAACTTTAATTTTGTTAACTGTGTTATCTTGATGCATTCTATCATAAAGTAAATGATTCTCTAGAGGCAATACAGTCTTATTTCACAAATATTTGAAACTACATTGGAGTGACATCACCAAGATGGTGGAGCAGGAGAATGCAGCCTCTACCCTCCCACAAAGTTCAATAATTAGACAGTTATCCATAAAGAAAACAAGAAGAAAAAAAGCTCTGGTAGAACTTTAGAATCCACTCATAAAATTTCAGCACAACAGTGGAACCAAATCCTTGAGAATAACCACACAACAAAAGAAGGAAGACAGTTTGATTTTGCCTGCATCATCTCATTCCCCAAACCACACTGCTCAGTGTCAAGATGGAAATACTCATCTGGAAATGTCCACATGCAGGGAAAGGAAGAATGAAGTGAGTGACCAGGTTTCTCAGTCTTTTGAGGTGCTGTAAAAAGGAACTACTTCAACTTCCAATAGTTAACTCATAAATAATGTTACATTTCTGTTATTTCTTTTCTAGATAGATTAAACTATTTCCACAACAAAAGTTAAACATCAACATCAGAAATCTCAAGTGATAGATGCACTCATTTTCCTAGAAAGGTTGTAAAATGTCAAAATTTTGCAGATTCCATACTGTCCCTTTAATCTCCAGAGTATAGAAATAGTAAAAAAAAGATTGAAAAAGAAGAAAGGTTAGATAAAATGTTTGTTAAAACAAATTTTAAGGGGCCTGAAGCACTTTACTTTGTTCTCAGGGGCATGGGAAAAATCCCAAAGAAAATGGAAAGCTGAGATCATACAAAATTGTCATGCAAATACTGATGAATGAAATTACTCTCAATTTACCTTCTCAATACAGATAAACATCATGAATAATTATGCTGTAAGTTATTATAGATTCCTTACAATTAGTGAGAACATGAGAGTTTTGGAAATAGAAATTGAAAAACAGCTGTGATAAGCACATTAAAATATTACTCTTGACTGCATGTTTGGCGCTCAATTAGTGTGTGATATAATCAATGTATATGTTTACAAAACAATGCAACCAGTGAAAGCAACATAAACAGCATTCAAGGCGCCATAACATCTTTGAAAGTTGCACCAGTCAGGTGGAAGACTGGCCCTTTCTTTTTATATCAGGGACTGTTTGGAAGACCTATCTCAGAGGAATAATGTTGTTTATGCTATTGGTTTCTATTTTGAGAAAAAACGTTACCTTGAATGCTCTGCAGGCAAGTAGAACAAACTGGCAAAAATGAAAAGTAAACCAAATGTAAGCACAAACTGAAAAGAAGAAAATACTTTGAAATTATTCTTATCTAGATACCCATAGGAATAATTCATTTTTATGGAAGTACATTTTAGTTTACAATATCTATTCAACCATTTTGAAAGTTATTTTTCTCTCAGGCTTCTGGTCAAGATGGCAGAGTAGGTACATGTTGTGCTCCTCTCCTCTCACGACCACGTCAAAATTACAACAAAGCTATAGAACAGCCATCATTGAGAGTCACCTGAAGTCTGGCTGAACATAAGTCCTACAACTGGGGACACACAGAAGAGGCTACCTTGAAACTGGTGGAGGGCTGGCAACATGGAAAGGGCCTGTCCCACACCCAAACAAGGCGGCTGAGAATTGGGAGGGACATCTTGGTTGCAGAGGCCCCCCTGAGAGGTGAGGGGTCCAGGCCCCACCCTGGACTCCCCAGCCTGGGGCTCCAGTGCCAGCAAGAGAAATCCCCACAACTTCTGGGTGTGAAAACAAGTGGAGATTGTGTCTGAGATGGAGGGGCTTGGGAAGCCACAGACACTCTTTGTTAAGGCCCCGCGCAGACTCACCGCTGGTGGACTCACTGGCTCTGCACTCCAACACTGGGGCAGCAGCTTCAAAGGCACCAGGAACACATGGGGAGGGACTGAGTGGTCTGGCTTCAGGGCGAGGGCTGGAGGGGCTGCTTTTTCCCAAATAAAAGTGCTGGCAGGAGCCATTGTCCCTCTGTTGAGCTCTGCCCTCTCTCGGTGTGCAGGCGGCTGCCATATTTGAGTGTCCATCAACCTGGCTGACACATGCACCCACCCACTTCATTTTTCGAGACCCTGCCCCTCCTAACTTGCAGGCCCACACCAGCAACTTCTAGTGGCTTTTCCATACAAACGGCCTGTATTAAGAGAGGAAAGGAGGCATCTGAAAAATGTAAAGGACAGGGCTTGCAGAAATCACCGACTTAGCTGATTAAAGTCCTTTCCTGACTGCCCTCTTCCCCCTCCAGGAGTCTCCAGCTAACATGTTTTCCCACAGCTACCTCCCCCACCTCAAGGACTCTCCAGCTCACATCTGTTGATTCACAGCTTGTTATCCAACTAATGTTCTTCCTTATCTCTATAGCTGTGTAGGAACAACAAGTCTGTGTAAAACTGCTTGTTAAGTTACAGTTGGGGCTCAGCCTTCGGATAGGAATCCGCTGAGCCGATGCCGACATCAATAAGTGCTACTTTCTGCTTATTGCCTCAGTGTTTCCTCTCTCCGAGAATCCTATAACAGTGTTGATAACACAAGACAAAATGACCTGTAAATAGATAAGGCCAGTGATCTGGAAATTCCCCCCCTCTTACAGCCCCACACCTAAAGCTACCCCTCCCGTCCTGAGTCATGAGGTGCACATAGAATCTCAGACAAAGGAATCACGTGCCCCTTGCATGGACACTGCAAGGTTATATAAACTGTAATAAATCTAACCAAGGGGAGATCGTGCATGGTGCTGTTAACCCGACACACTCCGTGGACCAATAAATCCTCCTTCCTCTAACAAAGTTCTCTGAGTGTCCAATTTCCTCCGTTGGGTGTCGCTTCCTGCAACAGTATTGGCTCATGCTGTGGACTTTCCTATAATCTCTCAAAGGCTCACAAACTCCAAACAAGCAGCATCTGGCTGTGGCATGCCGTGTACCTTTTCTTGAGCAGCCCAAGCTGGGCACTAGCAGCAGCTGGCCTCAGTTTGCATTTTGGCCTCTCAAGGTACCTCCAAGCCCAGCGTGGGTGGCAGCCATCTGTGGATTGCTTAGTGGCTCATGCCAAGTGACCATGGGCAGGACATAGGCTGCAGCTGAAGTTGGTCTGTGGCAGGGCCCCTCCCAAGAGGCCCCGGCCTGCATGTCTGGGGACTGGCTTCAGTTTGAGCTGGAGTATCACTGGGGGACACATGTGAGGATGACACACCCAAAGGACAGACTGGGCAGGCACCAGAGCCCTGCCAAAGCGAATCGTGCTCCATAGGGTCAACCCCGGCACAACAGCTCCTTCAGTGGTCACGACCAGTACTCACAACCAATCAGTCCGAGGGTCAATCACTCCCTTTGAAGTACAAACAGCAACCAAGGCTTGACCACAACAGGAGCGCACACACAACCCATACAAGGGCACACTTGGAAAACCCAGCTCAGGTGACCAGGGAGACTGTGCCATGGGGCCGCACAGCACACCTACTACATAAGGCCACTCCACCAAGAGCAAGAAACATAACAGAAGAAAGAAAAGACTGGGAGACATAGCAGCCCTACCTAATATGTAGAAACTAACACAGGGAGGCAGCCAAAATGATAAGACAAAGAAACATGTCCCAAATGAAAGAATGGAATGAAGCTCTAGAAAAAGAATGAAACAAAATGGAGACAAGCAATCTACCAGATGCAGAGTTCAAAACCCTGGTTACAAGGATGCTCAGTGAACTTAGGGGAAGAGTGGATGAACTCAGTGAGAACTTTAAGAAAGAGATAAAAACATAAATATGGAGATTAAAAATAAAAATGATCCAATCAAAATTAGGAATATAGCAACTGAAATGAAGAATACCTAAGGTAGAATCAACAGTGATTAGATAAAGCAGAGGTCTGAATCAGCAATTCAGAAGATGAGGTAGCAGAAAACACGCAATCGGAACAACAACAAGAGAAAAAGAATGAGGATATCTTAAGGGGCCTCTGGGACAACATCAAGCATACCTACATTTGCATCATAGGGGTACCAGAAGAAGAGAGCAAGGGATTGAAAACCTATTTCAAGAAATAATGACAGAAAATAAAAGCCCACACCAAGAAATAAAAGCCCACACCAAGACCCATCATAACTAAAATGCCAAAGTTTAAATGACAATGAAAGAATATTAAAAGTAGCAAGAAAAAGCAATTAGTTACCTGTAGGGGAACTGTCATAAGACTGTCAGTTGATTGCTTCAGAAGGGACTGGAATGAAATATTCAAAGTGATGAAAAGCAAGGACCTACAACCAAGATTACTATATCTAGCAAAGCTATCATTCAGAGTCAAAGAACAGATAAAGAACTTCTCAGATGAGAAAAAGTTAAAGGAGTTCATTGCCACCAAACCAGTATTACAGGAGATGGTGGAGAGATTTCTTTAAGAAATCCCTTTAAGAAAAAGGGAAAAAAGATTAAAAATATGAATAATAAAATGGCAATAACTATATATCTATCAACAATTACTTTAAATGTAAATGGATTACATGCTCCAATCAGAATATAGGGTGGCTAAATGGATAAGAAAGAGAACCCTTACATATGCTGCCTGTAAGAGACTCATTTCAGATTGAAAGATGTTCAGGGACTGAAAGTAAAGGAATGAAAAAAGATGTTTCATAAAATGGAAACAAACAAACAAAAAAGCTGGGGTAACAATACTTATACCAGACAAAATGGACTTTAAAACAAAGGCTATAGTAAGAGACAAAGAAGGACCCAGTGATCCCACTTCTGGGCATTTATCTGAAGAAACCCAAAACAGTACTTTGAAGGCACATGTGAATCCATAGGTTCATTGAAGCATTATTTACAATAGCCAAGATATGGAGGCAACCTGGATGTCCATCAACAGATGAATAGATTAAGAAAAGGTGATTATATATATATATATATATATATATATATATATATATATATATATTAGTCAGTCATAAAAAAGTATGAAATCTTGCCATCTGTGATGACATGGGTGGACCTAGAGAGTATTGTGCTGCAGGGAGTAAGTCAGACAGAGACAGACAAGTGGAATCTAAAGAAGAAAATAAACAAAGTAGAAACAAATTTATAGATACAGAAAACATTTTGATGGTTGCCAGATGGGAGGGGGTTGAAGGTTGAAAAAGGTGAAGGGATTAAGAACACATTGCCAGTTAGAAAATATTCAAGGGAATGTGAAGTACAGACCCCACAGAAGGAATGAATCTGTTTCCTCTGTTCTTTACTTTTAATAACCCCAGCTCTGACCAAAGTTGGCTGATTTTTAGAAGTTCATAAAAGCGTAGCTGTCCATTATCAAGATAGAATATTCACGAAACTAAAGGGTTTTGAATGCCTCATTTGTAATACATTTACTTTGTTCTAAAATAAAAAGAATTCTTCCCTTTCTCACAAAAAATATTTTTCTCTGGTCTTTGCAAACAATAAAAACATTTATTGGTATGTATTTATTTATATATAATATATAAAATTATATGTGGCATTTTATGTATCCATGTTACAACATAATTATAATTATATATATTTTATAATATATCTTATATAACATAATTACATATGTACATATTTTAATGCATATTTCCACTCTTTAAGTGTGAAAAATACACACAGTATTTTCCAGATAGTCAGCAATGAGTTTTCCAAACCACAGAGAAAATGGGCCATGTCGCAGATTAATTGTAAAGTAACACTAAATTATATAGTATTAATTCTGTATAACCTGAGATTGTTTGTCTGGTTATTTAAAACTGTGCATTATATTGTGCTTGCTTTGGTAACACATATACTAAAACTATACATCATAGAATACAAAAGATTCCCTAATCTCAGCTTCTACCTGATGGTTGACTCTCTCCTGTAATATTGCCGCAATTAAAGACACGTTTACACAATTTCAGCAAGGAAGAGAATTCTTTATTTTGTCCCAATGTTAGGGTAAAATTAGTTTTGGTTCCTTGAGTCTCTTATTTCTATTTTGAGCTTGACTATTGATGGTAAATAGAAAGCAAGAGATGTAGCATTATTGACTATTTGGTTTCAGATATTTTCTTGGAATTAAACTTTTTCTTCATAAATCAATAGAAATAAAATGAAGATATGGAATAGTCATTTTTGGTAGTTTCCACATTTGAAAGATCTTTACTTCTGTTATTAGTCATCTTTATTGTGTTTAACAGTAGGGCCATGAAATGAAATGAAACAGAAGTTTTCAACATGCTAATACATCCTAATTGACAAGATGATCAATTTCCTGGATTTTCTAATGACATAAACAGGAAGTTACAGAATATGTATAAAGGAAATCGCAAAACTATACTATCCAACTTCATTACCACTTGTTCTTCATCCTTTTCAAAAGCAAGAATTTTATAACCAGTTGTTTTGATGAATCTTAGTTTTCCCTTAGAATTGAAATATACCAAAGTTAATCTGAACACGATATTTCTTATAAATTTTAAACAAACTAAATTGTCACATGAATGATTGAAAGTATTTTGCTTGAAAATTATATAATGTTTGTTGAAAGTAACATGTAATGGAAAGCCAAAGTTGTAACCTGACCACTTCCAGGAGTATTTTCCATCTTTGAGAATCTTTTTACCACATCTCATGCTATATCTTTCAAGCTCTGTTTCATTGATGTCTCGGGGCCCAATTTCCCTGTATTGTTCTGCTTTAAGCAAGGTAAACCATTGTTGTTTATAAACATATGATAACCATTCAGAAGGTATCACAGTATCTTGCTCAATAACTCTCGTGGAGGCCAGGTCACAGATTATATGGTGAAACCTCAACTCTTTAAACACTGGTTGAAATGCTATGCCTTCTGTGGTTTCAAGAAAGACAATGGCATCAACAGCTTCCCTGCGCCTGGAAAACCATTGGTTCGCATGAACTGAAAGCTGTTGTATTGAGCCTTTCCAAGTTGGGTTAAGACGAATGAACATCCACTCTTTAAGTGTGGTGTACACATCCATTTCCTGTTGCACTACTAATAAATTAGAAGAAGCAATGAGCATTTTCATGAGATCTATACTGAGTTCTTTGTACAGTTGAATACTTGGATGTGTCATCAAGTTGTGGAGAAGCCATTGGAAGCACTCTGTCTTTACAGACTCTAACCCATAGGTTTCTGCTGCTGCATAATAGCTACACACAGTTTTTGCATTAATTTTTTCCTTCATGGTCTCACCACACTGGCGAACTAACTTCTCTACTTGAAGCAGGCATGCTGTTGCCAAAACTCGTGGAATTCGAAGGGGCTCCCTTAAGACGTATTCATCCCAGTACAACGAGCCTAGTACAAAGTGCAGGGATTCTGCATCTATATTCTGGTCATTAACCTCCAAGTCAAGAATACGTATGCGAGATTTTCCCGAAGAACCTCTCAACATAGTTGCAAAGTAGTCCGACTGACGTAAAAACATTTTGTGTAAACACCATACTTTCCCCAAGGCACGGATTTTAATGTCACTGTTTTTCCCAGTCAAAAATAAACTTTCGTAAGCATACTCAGATGTGATTTTAGCCTTTTTACCACGCCTCGTGCTGACGTATTTTTGTCGCTTTTCTCCTGGATCTAGAAAACTGCGGTTGTCAGATTCTGAGCCCCAGCTCGTCCCATTGTTCTGCTCTCGTTTGCGCTTACGGCTGCCAGTCGCACAACTGGGGCCTGCCTGGTCTTCTGGCAGATGCAGATCAACTACTTCCGAATCATGGCGTCTCAGGATTCGACTGTTCAAGGATCCCATAGACGAAAGCCTTCAGAACCCCTAAAAGAGACTGCTTTGGAGACTTCCTTGCTATGATATTGCTGAGGCCTGCCATCTCCACGTAATCTCACCTGGACCCGCTGGCGTAGTCACAAACGTAACAGAGGCCTTACATTATTCGTTGTGACCCCCCCACCCCCACCCTTACCCCTGTGGCCCCACCCCCTGCCTTCAGTCATCCATTGATCCTGGCCCCTTGCCAGGGCCTCAGCCTCCAGGTTTTCCTTGAGAATGTTTTTTCTGTAAGGGAAACGATTGGTCTAAAGGCTTTTCGATCAGGGGGTTAAAGATCGTACACATTCATGCTCCCAATTCCACAGTACGATAGGATGCAAGTGTCAGCAGTATTGAATATAAGCATTTATTTACAACTTTTAGCAATTAAAAAAATGAACAGTAATATCTCATTATTTTATTTTTCTTTGATTATTAGAGGGGGGAGATTTCAAGATCTTTTAGGTAACCTACATCTTCATATTTGCTGATTTCTGAAAGGTTTACATATATTTTCTCCTAATTGATTGCTAAAAGCTTCTTATAAGGCAAAACTATTTAGTCAATGCCTGTCATGTATGTGTGTGTGTGTATTTAATGTATTACACACGTTATTTATTTATATAAAACATCTTTCTTTTAACTATTTTCATTTACCATTTAATTTTAATGGGATTCTTTGCTGTAAAGATGTTTTCTTTCTTGGGCCAAATCAAATTTTCCAAATATGAGTTTTGGCATCTCTGCTTAGAAAGCCTTCCCTTATCTGGAATTAGATAAATACTGTTCTATATTTCCTTGCTTAACTTCATGGTGTTATTTACTCTTTTTAAACATCCAAATATTAAAGTTTAAGGCATTTGCAAATTGTCATGATTTGAAATAACAGTGGCATTACACAAAAGAGTGTGTACATTAAAGATAAATATTTAAAATGGAAAAAATACACATATATGTAAATGTATGCATAGAGAAAATACTGAAAATAATAGATAATACTTTATCATATCTTATCTTTGCATATTGGGTATTATGGATACTGTCAGAACTAAGCCCAAGCATCAGGTACAGTGGGGCCTATGAACAGTGAGTGAGTGGCATTCTCCATCCTTCTTAGCTGCAGTTTGTGTGGCTCTTGTGCTCTCTTCATCCAGTGAAAGCTCCTTTCCCTCTTCAGTAAGTAAAACAATTCCTCTCGCTTCCAAAGAATAGGAATAATGTGCATGAACAAAGATAATGAAATATACAAGATTATTTTTATAGAATTATTTCTGTCTGTTTCATTCATTGTCAGAATCCCAGCAACTAAAACAGTGTCTGCTAGATGCCTATTAAATATTCGTGGAATTAGTGAACATATATTTTGCCCCAACTATTGAATGAATATGATTAGTTTACATATATTTTCCATTTATAAACTTGAGACATTTTATGTCCTGCTTATAGGAAGCATGGTTCTTGATTTACAAAACTATTAAAGCCATTTTAGTCTTTGATCATCCTCAAAACTGTTTTTAAGAGGTTCTGTTTCATCTGAGCTACAATTGCATATCAATTGCCTCTGTAAACACATTAACTCTGTATCTATATAGGAGTACTCAGATGCAAGGTACTTCTTTGTCTACACATCTGCATCATTCACTCTTTTGGTTGCTCTCGGACATCTGTTTTCTGTCCTTCTGATTTTGGCTGCACCTAAGTAACCTTCCTTAGAATTAGGGATGCTTTTCTGATTCCTAATGGTAAGTGAACAGGATAAGCCTGTGAAGAGAGTGAAGAATTCACTACACTCAGTCTAATAGGGGCCATCTTATCCATAGTGTTACTGCCTTGTTACCCCACTGGAGGGAAAGTCCTTCCTATCTCTAATAATTCTTGTCTCAGGTCTTCTCCAATCCATACTGACAAAGGCGTAGACTGTAGTAGTGCTTAGTACCTGCTAAAGAGGAGGTAAAAGAAGGGAGCAATCTGTGAAAAATGGGGTAATGACAGCAGCTTTGAAAAGGCGGTAAAGTTGTATAAGGGTTTGAATAAACACATTGTCAGGAACACAACCAGATAAGAAACCAGGTTCCCTGCTAAAGTTTCTTTGTTTCAGAGATCTCTGGTTGATTTAGATATCTGATCGTTCACCCTTTTGTTTTTTCCCTTTTCGCACTTTAATTCCTGCTCTTATGTTTTACATTCACCAATAAAGAGTGAACTCATGAAACCCTAGGCCTCATACACTCAATAACAGTAGAGCCCTGGGCCTGTGCTCTCTCTTTCTACCTGTCCGTGACTTCACTGTATGGCCCCAAGCATGTTGTGTGCCCTCCAGGACCTACAAGTACTAAACTTTTTTTTTTCAATTTCATGATGATTATTGCCAAGAGCATGTTACTGCCATAATTGGAACCACAAGCGCCAGTCCTACCACAATACTGGTTTAAAAAGAGCACATGTCTATGTAAGGTGCTCACTTGGGCTTAGATGAGTGCCCCAGACATGTCTAGCTGAGAGCATCATCATCCATATGCTGAGACCCGCACAGAGCAATGAATGTATTCAGCAGGACTGCAGGATTTCCTTTGTGATTAACTGAGGGGAAACACCCTTTAACTGCAGCTGTCTTACAACCATCATCTGGAAAAGGAGCACCACTTGTTGGAGGTGCATTTCCCTGCTATACACTTCCATTTATTGCCACTGTCATAAGTGGTATCCATTCCAAAATTTCACTGCTGCCATAGTAATTCAATACTCTCCCCTGAGCAGCATGATCAAGGCAAAAGAGTTTAACAAGATAATTAAATTAGACTATTAGTTATAAAGGCCTCAACTGTATGTGAGGGTTCCCCATGTTTGGAGGCAAAGGAGTGTGAAGGAGGGTGGACTGGATTGCAAGGTTATGTGACTGTTCAAAGAAAGGCTGCAGGCTAAAGGCACATGGAAAGGATATTCTCATAGTTAAGTAGGACAGAAGACCCAGCCTGTGACCACTGAGCTGGTGGATCTTACCTGGACTGCATGTGCTCAGTTAGAGTAGTGAACTAGCCTTGCAACAGGAAACCAATGGCACCCTGAAAAGGAAAAAGCAACGGAGGCCTATGGTCTCTGTGTCACCACTTTACTTGCTGCTGTTGCTCTCTGTCCCCTGACCCAATGAGATCTTGTGGGTCTAATTTCTGGTGTGATGTTGCTAAAAATAATAGACAATTATAAATGTCTTTAATATCTGCTGCCAGTACTCCTAAGAACTGTGAGGAGATACACCAGCTGATTGATAAATGAAAAACCACTGTGGAAGTTTTGTGGGTGTTGATCTGTGCCACGGCATACCAACATGCCAAGCCTCTGGTATTGTGTTCCAGAGGCTTATAGGCTTTCCCCAAAGACCCTTTGCATATTGTATTAGTGGAGGCACATCTAAATCCTGGGGAGGTAAATTGGGACACCCTAGAAAGAAAAGTGGCCTTCTACGAAGAGGGTTCACAAGGATGTCATCTATACATTTTTCTGATAACAACATGTAAGATTAAAGTAACAAGAAAAAATAACCAAAAAGATTTTAAAAAACTATAACTTATCTGAAATAATTTTGTTCAGTTTGTAAACGGGAGCCACAACAACAGCAGATGCAGCAGCAAGCCTGAATACCTGTACCTTCTATAAGACAAAGAATAAAGAGTAACTTGTTATTATGTCACCCTTCCGATACCTAAACTATGAAGATAACCATTGGGTGAAAGAAAGTTCAAGGTCTGATATGGTACTTGTTTATGTCTATCTTATACAAAATAAGATCTTTGTAAGATGATAGTATAACTTTGAGCCTGGTGTAGAATTGGGGCCTACTTCTTATTCCCAAGAGACAGGAGGAACAGTATCAGGAATGAGAGGACTTGGCAATGGAGGATCTTTCCTCTAATTATAACAGCTACAGTGGTTTTATGTCTGTCAGTTAATATGTATGCAACTTGCAGGTTTTGTGCAGGCAGTGAATGTAAGGCATGTTGCCTGAGGGGTGAAGGCACCAGGATCATTTGCAATGAGAGCAGGTGGCAAAAGACCACATGAAGCAGCCTGTCTTTGTGCTCTTGGTATCAGTTCCTGTCCACAGAGTGTGTGACCCAGACTTTGACAGGATCATTGGGGACCATTTTAGATGGCTGGGACACACTTCACTCTCTGGCAAGAAGTATCATATCCAACTTAGTGGAAGTTGCCAATCCAACCCCCAATCAGGTGTCCCCTCCCTTGGTTCAATATCCCCAGGAGCTCTGAACAGTAGCTGACATTGGCCCTTTATCAGCTCTGGTGCTAAGGTATCAGGCCGTAGCCTTTTAACAGACATGGTCAGAGGAACTTTCTTTATAGAATTTCCTAAGCCCCAATAAGGAGTCAGCCCTGTACGATTTTCAGCCAAATTTATTTTTCTAACTCCCTTAGCAATAACTTTCATCTGCTCACACAAGGTAGAGGATTGTGAAAGAGCACATAGATGCTGCTTAGGTATGTAAACTTAGGGGCTTAAGGAATGGAACTGTTTTGCACCTAATTGCTAATATTTACATTTGCCTGGTTAGGCACTGTTGTCCTGCATTACTAGCATTTTGATGCCCTGGTCTACAGCTCTTGAGCAACAGTTGACCACTGCATAGGTACCACCCTGTTCAACTAGGATGTAATCCAAAGCAATTCTATTATCCAATACAACTCTGGCCAGAATCTAAGGCCTCCTTTTGAGATGCTGTGGCTTGAGTGGCCTCATCGGAATTATTCCTAAAGTCATTGAATGATTTCTATTCATGTGTTCATTGTCTCCTTTCTCCCCCAAAAAAGATAAGGTCCTACCAGACACTGGCCAGAAACCCTTTTCTTGATAGCCAGGTAGATAATAGTCAGAATATTGGGGAGCTTCTCTTTTGAGTCAGTCAAATTAAAAGGAAGCTAATTAATTTTTTTATGTGCAAAGGACATGGTTTAAAACAAGTGGAATGCCAGAAATACAGGCAAGTAAAGTGAAGACAAGGATGCATGGTAATGAGTGGTACATTACTTATCTTTTGTTAATTGTTTTCTAAACAGTAACTTGAGATCTGTTAGGGGTTTATATGAGTATCTCTCCTGTAGGGGCACAGCTATGGCCAGAACAGGAGCATGTCTCCCTCTGATTTCTGGAAGCCTTCTGAATACATTTTTCTCAGTGGTGAGGCTGTCCTGGGTGATCTTAAGAAGAACCGTATTGACTTAACAGAAGCATGATTTATTAAAAAGAACCTGTAGGGTCCCACCTACTTGAGCTAAACATCAGGATGTTTGTTTTTCCATGATTTTACTAATACCCAGTCTCTGGGACTAATATGACAGAGAGATACATCTGTTGGGTACATCATCCTGCTAGAAGCAAACTTATGAATAACTATTAAAGTTAGACCTAAGGACTGTCTGTAAATAACAAAAACGTTAAAATGACATGGTTATCGATCTGATTATAATGCAATCAACAAAGAAATTAGATTTTCCCTGTAACATATAACATTTTAAGATAGCAACCAAAATTACAAATAATCTAAGAAAACTATCTCCTTTTTAGCAGAGAGAAAACGAAACTAATTTTGCTCAGCTCACTTTTGATATTTAATCTCACATGCTTCATTAAATTTATTTCAATCTTATTCATATTGAGCACACATAAAAGTTTCCTTTCTCAAGATTCCTTTTCTACAAACCTTCTACAACTTTCTTTTTTTACATTTGGATTTTGTCCTGTTTTTTTTTCCCCCCTCTTTCCTTCTCCTGTGGTTTGTGTGTTTTTCTTTCTGGCATTTTTTTGTGCTGGTTTCCACATTGAGTAAGTCTATGCATGAGATCGTTAAGAGCAGATTTTCTTTTCCCTGCAATTCTATAGTTTTTCTTGATGTATTCCCCATTGGTTTTCAAAAGCAGGTGTTCTGGGGGCTTGTCTCTCCTGTGCAAAATCTAAGAGTTGAAGTGACTGATGTAGAGCTCAAATCCTTCACTCTTTAGGGAAACATTCTGTACCTTTGAGAACCCTCCTGACCATGGCACTTTTCAGTTGGGCTGTGTGTTTTTTTTTAATAGAAAGACTTTATCTCTGCCTCTTCTATCTTTCTTGGTGCTGTCTATTGTTACAGAGGCTGTGTTCATCCTTTGTCAGGCCCCATTCAAAGGGAATTCTTTCATATGTATGTGTAGATTTGTTTTGTCCATGGGAGGAGGTGAACACAGAATCTTTCTACACCATCTTGAACACCCTGACTCTATAACATTTCTATACTTAGAGATGAATATACATTTCAAATGAACATGTAGATTTTATGATATTAAATGTAACAAAATAGTCATGAAATCTTGTACCTTGAAGACCCATTTTTAAGTAGAAATCCTGAAACTGGTAATTATTTAAACTTTCTGAATCATGGTTTCTAAATATACATTTTTTAAAAGCTTCAAAATAGCTACATTGTAAAGAAAACGCTTAGAGAGTCACATGTATATCTAGGGCAAAATGTGACACACAGGAAGTCAATAGACAGTGGCTACTGATTCATATAGTCATACTCTGCTTCTCTAGAGTTAAGAAAAATTTTATGTATACAACATGATTTACAATTAAATAGGACATTTTTTATGTTTCATAATGTACCCATTCATCTTTTTCAGTTTATTCATAAGTGTCCTGCTTTTGTTGCTATTGTGAGTAGGATGATTTACCTTTTTGTTTTGGCCTAAAGGGATAATTTTTTATATTGGAGTATTTCTTGTATCCAGACACTTGGCTAAACTTGTTGGAAATGATTTTATGTTGATTTACTTCCAATTTGTAGAATGGAATGACATTTTCTTCAAATTATATGTGGCTGCATGTTATTAAACCAGTGTTATTTCTTATAGATTTAATTGCATTTAAAAGATAATAGGAGCGCTATACCCATTCTTCTTTTTACAAATGATTTTACTCTTTTTGAAAATCAAAAGAATATGTACACATATATGCTACAATATAGTAAAATAGACACACCCCCAAACCTCTCACATCATAGCAGCATAAAAAAGAAACAGGAAATATGTCAAGATGTTAATAATAATTGATTTGAATGATGGGTGATTTATTAATGTGTTAATTTATACTTTTAATATATTTTATTAATCTTCCTGTAATAAACAGTACAATTCCATTTTCTGACGTTTGACTGCCAACAGCTTAAGCCTCTCTCCTCCTTCTTGCCCTTTTATCCCATGCCTGAGGAAATTAATAAGGAAACCTGGGTGCTGCCTCTTTGGCACCAGTGGGAGATCAACACTGTACAAGGCCCTACCCACTTGTGGTAATCCTCACCTGGCTCCACTCCCTAACCACAATAAAAACCCCTAGCCAGTCTCCTTCCTCACTCTCTAATGGCATTTTTGGACCAGGTTTGGAGGTCCACACTGGGAAGCTTCTCTCCAGAAGTCTCATTATGTGAGTCATAAACCTTCTATCCTCTTGCCATCATGTGGCATTAGCAGTCTCTACAAGTGATATATCTAGAAAATACAAAAGGAAAAAATTTGTTCAGCATGATATCTCTTAGGTTACAACTATTGATAATGTGAAAGAATCTTTTTCCAGTTACTTGTTTTTGATCCTGAATAAGAACTTTCTTAATTTATAATACAAAAAATCAGCCCCCATCATGTTGTTTTGGTAAAATGTCTAGACTTCCTTGCATTTTCTCATCAAGATTTAACCTCCAGTGGATGGATATGAAATTATTTATTTCCTATGTTACAGGAAATACAGTGTTCTAGCATCTCATAGCTGAAAAAACTGACTCATTTGGGGAGAGGAGGTAGGGATATAATCTTTGAGAAAGTGATCTGTAAATTGAGACCTTAAGAACGAGTAGAAGTTGGAAAGGTGAAGAATCAAGGGAAAATTCCCTACATGAAAGAAACAGATTTGTATATGATCTCAGCCATTCAGCAGAGGTTTTGCAAAACCAGTGTATATCAATGGTATGAATCAAAAGGTGGAAACTCAAAGATACAGTTCCCCAAATCTAATAAAATTCTACTTTTTTATATATTTCTTTGAATAATTTTGAGAAGATCAGTGGCTCTCCAGTTGCTCTTTGTAATTAAATACTTTTAAAGTTGTACCCGAGGATGGACGAGAGGTAATAAGCAAGAAGTAAACATTCTTGAATGCAACAAATCATTGTGGCATTTTATATTGTGCTGATGAAAAATGAATTATAGGTAACTTTCAGTTCTGGTCCATGTGAAGATGCTTGGCAACTTTATGAACCTCTTTTTGAAGAAAAACACAACTTATAAGTTGACTCAGAAAAGACTATGTAAAATTTGGTCAAAATACAGGACTTTACTTTTACAAAATCTAGATTTTTAGATATTATTCAGAGCCATTATTCAGGAAATGATATTATTGCATAATTTAATCTTCTATATTTTAAATTACTGCTGTATGTATAGAAGTCAATCTGATGGACAGCGAGGAGTTACATTAAGCCCAGCCAAACCCCATTTATCTCAAATATTCAAAACATGGATCAAGATGAAAGTCGCAATGAAGCAAATTTCAACATCCTATGTTAAGAATGTTAATATCAACTTTAGCACATAGGCAGTGTGAATAGAAATATGGGAACTGAAGTTGAAAATAATCACTACATTTAACCCCATTATATTTAAGGGGAATACTATAAGGTCTAACTTAACTCTCCTCTATAAGAACTGTTGAGCTCAACTGAAACATATATGAAAGAATGTACTGCGAATTTGGGGAAAATAGAGATAATTCATGTGCAGTACTCAAAAATCTTGCAGTTCTGTAGGGAAGACATACAGACAGATCTCAATTGTAACGTTTTTATTATCAACTGTGAACTAAGCTATTTACATTTGTCATTTCCAAAAGACCATGACACATCAGGAAAGAAGGTGTGATGGGTTATTTAACCCGACTAATAAGGAGTGAAGCTGGGAATCACTCTCTGGTCGGTCTGACCCCCAAAATCAATTTTCATTCCACTCACTCTGACAAGGTTTCATTTATGTTACAATTGCTAAGTTGAGAAAGTCATTCCTGATGATATAGACATCCTTATTCCAACTAGAAAATTCAAGTAAACCACAGGATGACAACAGCAATGTAAAGTTCTAGGATGCTTAGGATAAGACTACAGAAGAGATGTGCTAAAACCATCAGGCCTGGGGTCCACTGTCATAACGTCTCTTCTGAATCAAGAAGTTGCATGGATCAACTTTTGAGGCCCTTTCCAGTAAAAAGAAATGCATAAATGAATTTTAAGTGCAAGGAAAATGAATTTCTTCCTACCTTTTAAATGGTGTCAAATCTTCAGAGTGACCAGCTCCCTGAAAATAGCTGAAACCTGGGAAATGGGGCATGAAAGTCTTAATCCTGAGCCCTTCATGAGAAGAGTATTCACTTCTAGAGTCCACCTGCTGGGAGGTACCAAGAAAAGACAGAGAGGCTTCCAGTAACATCTCTTTGGAAACTGCCTCTTGATCAAGTGTCTTAACTTTGTTCAGCACATCTGAAGAATTTAGAAGCAAGTAAGGATGAGGCAAGTGCTTGTTTTTTTTTTCAAATTATATTAAGATATAATTGCCATAAACACTTTATAAGTTTAAGGTGTACAGAATGAGTTGACATACATATATTCCAAAATGATTACTGTAGTAGGTTTAGATAACATACATCACCTTGTATATTTACAATTTTTTTCTCTTGATGAGAATTGTTAGGATTTACTCTCTTAGCAGCTTTTAAATACAGCATACAGCAGTGTTAACTATAGTCACCATGTTGTGCTTTACATTTCCAGTACTTATTTGACTGGAAGTCAAAAGGTACAAATTTCCAGTTATAAGGCAAGTACTTTTAATAGGTTTCAATGAAAACATATAATCGCTTAAAGCACAACAGACCTAGAATTTATAAGTAATTCCATCACTACCAGCAGTGGTTTGAATGTTTTTTAAGCTCTCATCCTTCATTTACTCATCTTGTGAAGAATTAGTTATCTTTAAACTACTGATTAGTAGGCAGCAAAATTAATAATACTCCACAATGTTACATCTACCCCAAGATGTCTGTAATTTGTTAAGCTATTATCCTGCCTTGATATTTGAGGTATAGGGTAGTATAGTTCAATGGAAAAGGACTTCTATGACTAGCATTTTATAAACGTAGAAGCCAGAAATGACCAAGTAGGTAAGCTATACTGTTTCCATAGGGAGAAAAAGCAGTGGGAGATAATGTCACATCCCAGAAGAACTCAGAAATAAGGGGAATTAGGTTACTCTCTAAGATGATGTTATAATATCAGAGCAGAGATATGTAAAATTCATTTTAAGGAGTAAGTTTGCTTCTCTCGTTTGAGAAAAACCTAGTCTTGACTAAGTGATGGAAAAGCTACAGACAGAATTTGTCAGTCTGAAGGAGGATTGTTGGTCGCCCCTGGAATGACACCTGGGTAATACTCAACCAAAGCACTTTCAAGGGAAGAGCAAATATAGGCCTAGGGATGTTGAATTTTTGTACTTCACTGGATAAGCTTTTCGGCCTTCTGCCATTAACATCAAACTATGTGTCAATGAGATGCTAGCTCTTCTCACACTCATCCTTTGATTTTTGTGTTACCACATGCAAGCTTATACTCTGCCAGCCTGGCTTTGGCCAGGCTCTGGAAATTAGCTCTGCTTTATACACATGCACACACAAGGACACACACACACACACACACACTCACATTAGTGCCTTGTTTTGTGCCATGGACATTATGGTTGACATCTCCATATTCATTCTATTGCAAAGTCCTTAGTTGAATGAAGTCAAGGTAATGCCGTTCTCATTGTGACTGGTTCATGTATTAATGTTTTGTCTTATTGTCTTTATTTTTTTTATATGTTATAATGTTTTCACATTAAAAAAAAAACATTTGACTGGGGAGAGACAGCTCCTTCCAGGACTAGCTGATTCTCAGAAGTAGCAAAGGACTCAGCCTAGAGCATCTCTCTAATATGTAAACTACCTACCTCAGAGCCATACCCCCTCCATCTGGCCCTTGTACCCCACGAGGTAATTTACCTGTGCCTTAATCAATCCCAGGGCCAGGTGTCAGGCAACTGGGGACCACCTTTATAGCCTAAAGCCCACTGACATTATTCAAACTAGACAATCCGAAGCTGTTTATCTTACCCTGCCTTGCCTTTCTCTGAGAAACCCTAATAAAGGCTTCCTGGCTTAGGCTCTCCTTCAGCTTCCTGACCAAAACTTGAAGTTTGTTGTGAGGCTGGTCCTGCACAGTGAGTGGGGCCTCATTACTAAGGCAGCTCTGAATAATACTAAATTTTTCTTTCAACGACACTGACATCTCCATGTTGTCATTCAGTCACTTTCATAACTTAGTCTCAGGCACAGAACAGTTTGGGGATGACAGTGTGACCCACTGCTGCCCAATGTGCTGATGGGTGAAATCTCCTGGAGCGGTTGGTGTTAGAAAAGTTTCCTTCCCTATAGAAAAGAAACCCAGAGATGGTCTTTTCTGTCTCTGGATATTAGCCTTTCTGGATGTGAAGGCTGGAACTGGAATTAAGCTATCTAGGGACCAGCTGAGGAGGAGGCCAACACTGAGGATGGCAGAGCATGGAGAGAGAATAGACCTGGGCCCTTGGTACCATCCCTAATGCACTAATAACCACCCTGCCTGGAACTTGCCCTGCCACTGGAATGCTTGTTACATAAGGTTGTAATTTAGTTTGAATCAAGGTTTTCCATTGTTTAAAGTGAAAAGCATCTTAACACAATAAATGATGTAGATTTTTCTGGGGGAGGTAGCCTCTGGATCACAGGAGAGACAATATGGATTACACTCTGCCTCTTACAAGCTGTGTCATCTTGGATAAAGGATTAATCCTCTCCATGCTTCAGTTTCCTCATCTGTGTTGCTCTTGCAAGCTTTAAGTAATGCTCATCAAATGCACCTGAGGAACCCTTAGCTCTTTATTACTGTTTTATAAAGGTATCCTGGGGACAGAAAATCTCAACTCAGTTATATATTTGTATTCTCTCCTGTTTCCTAGTTTTTCCCCTGCTACAATGTCACACCCATCTATGCCGCAAGCCCCCTCATCTGGCTCTCAGCTCCTCTCTTTTTAAGAATAAGGACAGTCTCTTACATAATTAAGTACAATTATAAAATTAGTTTCCACAGTAATACATTATCTGATATAAAGCCCATATTCATATTTTGCCAGTTGTCTTAATGCTGTCCTTAATGCCAACTTTATTTTTCCAATCCAAGATCGCACATTGCATTCATTGAGTTATATGTGTTTTTAGTCACCTTGAATTTGGAAAAGTTTCTCAGCCTTTCTTTGGCTCTAATTCACTGAATTGTTTTTAAGAATATGGACACTTTATTTTCTAAAATGTCCATAAGTTTGGTTTTGTATCATGCTTTATTAGATCCAAGTGATGTATTTTTTGGAAGGAACATGACAGAAGTAATGATATATCCTTCCTAGTGCATTTCACCAGAAGATGTCTTATTATTGTTCATGTTAATTTTGATCATTTGATTAAGGTGATGTCTGCCATATATATCCACCTGAAAGTCAATAGGTGGAGAGATATTTTGAGATTGAAACAACTTTTCAGTTCCCCAACTTTTATCTAATGGTTTTAGCGTCCACTGATGAGTCACATATGAATTATTTTGAGTTGCAAGATGATTTTCTGAATCTGCTTATATATTTCTAACTGTTATTATTTTGTTTTATACATAAATATAAAATATTTTATTTTTTAAGAATTAAATGTATTAGGGTGGCATTGGTTAATAAAATTATGTAGATTTCAAGTGTACAATTCAATAATACATCATATGTATATTGCATTGCATGTTCACCACCCAAAGTCAAATCTTCTGTCACCATATATTTGACCCTCTTTGCCCTTACCTACCTCCTGCCTACCGCCTTTCCCTCTGGTAACCACTAAACTGTTGGCTGTGTCTATGAGTTTTTGTCTACTTTGTTACTTTCAATTTTATATCCCACATATGAGTGAAATCATATGGTTCCCAACTTTTTCTGACTTATTTTGCTTAGCATGGCACTCTCAAGATCCATCTGTGTTGTTGCAAATAGCAGTATTTCATCTCTTCTTACAGCTGAGAAGTATTCCATTGTATGCATGTACCACATCTTCTTTATCCTATCATCTATTGTAGGACACTTTGGCCACTTCCAAGTTTTGGCCACTGTGAATAATACTGCAATGAACATTGGGGTGCATATATCTTTACAGATAAATGTTTTTAAGATTTTTGGTCAATACCTGGAAGAGGGATTGCTGGGTCATATGGTGATTCTATTAACTTTTTGAGGAACCTCCATACTGTTTTCCATAGTGGCTGCACCAATCTGCAGTCCCACCAGCAGTGTATGAGGGTTCCATTTCCCCCACATCCTCTCCAACACTTATTACTTGTCCTATTGATGACAGTCATTCTAACAGGTATGAGGTAGCATCTCCCTATGGTTTTGATTTGCATTTCCCTAATAGCTAGCGATGTTGAACATTTTTTCATATGTCTGTTGACCATTTCTATGTCTTCTTGGGAAAAGTGTCTGTTCAGGTCCTCAGCCTATTTTTCATTGGATGTTTTTTTTGTTGTAGAGTTATATGAATCATTCCCTAATTAAAATGAAATATTCTCTTCTCTGATCTCCCCATTGTACCTAAAGAAGACACCATCACATACAGAAAACCTGATTGCACTTATTCATTTACATGACTGTCTTCTCCAGTAAACTGAGGTCGGGAATCAAATATTATCATTTTATTAAAGTCAGCACTTATTAAAGGAAAGAAGACTGGAACGGATAACTGAACAAGCAGATAATTCTGCAGTTGTTTTTTCTCAACCTGTTTGCTGGTACTTTATGTCACTCAATCTGTAGAAACACACCCACACTCCCACACACTCATACATACACACACATGACCTCAAGAAGGTCATACTAAATCTTTCCAGGACAAACCCAGCCGCCAAAACTTTTCTCCAAGTACTGGGCCACAGCCAAGGTCAGGTGATCATTAAAGGGTCCAGCCGCGACCTGGATACCTAGAGGAAGTCCTTTGGTATTCAGACCCAATGGGCACTGAGTCACAGGTAAACCCAGGGCATTGAAGACACCTGAATGAAACAAACAGGAAAAATGTGAGACGTCAAGACCTGCCTCTGAAAACTTATTTTCTCCCTCCATTTGTACAATAATGATGATAAAAGGTACAAACATATAGTTACAGTTTACTATCTGCTGAGGACTCATCTAGGGATTTGATGTGTATTAAACATGTGAATTATCACAACAAACCCATGAGATAGAAACTATTAATTATTCCTATTTTATGTATGAAAGAACTGAAGAACTGAGAAGTTAGATAATATATCCACAATTACTGGGCTAGTAAAAGCTGAAATCAGGGCTACTCTTAATTTTCGCTCTGTAGCATTTTTAGCAAAAAATTTATTTTTACTTATCAACATTGGTAATTCTGTACTACTCTAGATTTATAAACTGTAATTCTTTACCTTATTCATTTTAATAGTTTTACTGCAGTATAATTTACATAAAATAAAATTTCCTGTTTCAAATGTACAAATTAATTATAGTAAATTTACAGAATTGTGCAACTGTCCCCACAATCCATGTTTAGAATATCTTCATCACCCCAAAAAGAAATTCCATACAATTAAGCAGTTACTCTTTTCCAACATTTTTCACAATTCCCTCGAAACCACTAATTTATTTTTTATCTCTATTGTTCTTTTTATTGACAAAGAGTGTTTATTTTGATTATATATACACCAGTTGATGGACAGTTGGGTTAACACTTTTTGCCTATTATTTATTGTACTATGGTAAGCATTCATGTGCAAGTCTTTGTATGGACGTATTTTTATTTCTCTTGAGTATATACATAGAAGTGAAATTGCAGGATCATATGGTACATTAACATTTAACCTTTTAATGGAAATGCCCAACTCTTTTCCCAAAAGGCTGTACCATTTTTATAACATTCTCACCAGCATTGTATAGCAGGTACAATTTCTCCACATCTTTGTTAACAAGTATGTTTTTATTATAGCTCTTCTAGTGGATGTGCAGAAGAAGAGGAATTTCCCACTTAAATGGCTAACTTTGTAATCAGTTCTTTGTTCTGCTTCTGTAAACATGCTTGCTGCATAGGCCAAAGATCTTGGGGTCAACTGAAAACACCCTCCCCTTTGAATGTTTTGCCTTAGTGCCTGTCTGAACAGATGTATTGCCTTAGTGACTGTTTTTTAAAAACAAAAACAAAACAAAACAAAACAAAACTCATGCTCTGTAACTGTCTGTAGCCCATGGCAACTCCCAGGGTCTGTAAATCAGCCCATGCTAACTGAAACAATGTGGTAAAAAAGCAAAATTGCCCCTGAACTGGGGTCTCAGATTTTCAGAGCACTAGCTCTTCTGGGACTACTGGCATAATAATCCTGAGTTCTCTAACTCTCTGAGTGTTGCTTGGTTTCTTGCTGATCTGAGTTTTGGAATTTTTCTGCAACAAAGGTATCTCATTGTGGTTTTAAAGATGCATTTCCCCAATGACTAATGATGCTAGCATTTTCTCATGCACTTATTGGCATTCGAATGTCTTCTTTGGAAATATGCCTATTGAAATCCGTTGTCCTTTTTAAAATTGAGTTTTAGTCTTATTGAGTTGCAAGAATTCTTCATGTATTTGAAATATCAATCACTTAGTGGATATATAATTTGCAAATAATTTCTTCCAGTCTGTGTCTTTTTTACTTTCTTGAAGGTGTCTTCTGAAAAGTTTTTAATTTTGACAAAGTTCAATTTATCATTTTTTCTTGTAGCGCCTCTACTTTTGGTGCTGGATCTAAGAAATCTTTGCCAAATCCAGGATCACAAAGATTTATTCTTATGTTTTCTTAATTTGTTATAGTTTTAGCTTTTACTTTTAGGTCTGTGATCCACTTTAAGTTAATGTTTGTATATGGGTTGTTCGTTTTTTTTTATTTATTTTTCTCTGTTCATCAGATTACATGACATTTACCGATTTTTATTCAAGTCTGCTCTTTCTTTCTTGTGCCAGTTAAAATCTATTCTTGAGTTCTGCTAGTGAAATTTTCATTTCGATTACTGTACTTTTCAACTCTGGAATTCCAATTTGGTTATTTTAAAAGTAACTTATAACTCTTAGCTGATATTTATTTAATAAGATATTTTTCTCATACTGTCCTTTAACTATTTAAATATGGTTTCTTTTAGTTCTTTGAGTATATTTAAAATATCTGCTCTGAATTATTTATTAAGTCCAACTCAAAGGCAACTTCTATTTCCTGTTTTTTTTTCTGTGTATGGGTCTACTTTCTTCACATACCTCATATTTTTTTGTTGTTGACAACTAGACATTTTAGGAAACTATTGTTAGGATATAGGAAGAATTATGGAATATAAATTAGGAAGCAAGAGTGTGATTTTTGGTGTGAAAATTGACCTTTGGGAGTTACCAGGCAGGTCTCTATGACTCACTGTCCTTAACTATGGAACAGAATTCAACTTTTATTTATTCTTAGAAGCTCTGAATTACATCTTGTGCTTCAAATAGCCCCTGGGCAGAGATATAGTAAATTAGGAAAACATTTTGTAGGACTGCGGTATTACCAAGGAGGAATTCCTTTTGAGCTTGAATTTCGTAGTTGAACAGATCTCTGTATGAATACAAAAAATCACTAGAGAGACAGCTGGATGTTGCTGTGCCTCACTAATAAAACACACTCCTTAAACATTCTTGTTTTTTCTTCCTCGGAATTTTTCCAGAAGAAGTGGGAGCAAGGGTTTGGGTAAACAAATGGGGTTTGCTATCTGCTTCTGTAAGGCCCTGTGGGATTTACTGGTTTTCCTACATCTATAACATCACGAATAAACAAACTGGGATAAAATGGGCTATGCAGGCCTGGCTCTTCTGAGCTGTCTTTGCTGATAAGGAGGCCAATGAGATTAAATAGGCAAAGACATTTGCACTGTGAAGAATGGGAGCTTTCTGGGACTCCTGCCCCTTGAGGCTGTTGGAAGAAGCAAATATCACAGAGGAATATAGGGGGGCCAATCTGTCCTTTTCTGTTCTTATAATACTACACCTACTGAGAAATTTCAGCCATTATTATGATTTTAACTATTGCCTATGAATGAATGACCTCCACATCTATATCCCAGACCTATGTTTCAGAACTATGTGACCAGATTCCTATTTGACATTTCCATCTGAATATCGCACAGAAGCCTCAAACTAAAAAAGCCTTACAATGTAACCCCTTTCCTCAAACAATGCAATCTAAACAGAGAGTTAAGACACAAACATGAAAAGATTTCTAAAAAAAAAAAGAATATTCTCAAAAGCCAACAGAATAGTGATTTAGATGAAAAATGGTAGAGAATCTTAAAAGATGGATTTTTCACTGTGGGTTGAGTATGGGAATGGGCAGAATTGAGAAATGAATGAGCTTTTCTAAGATGAGTTGGTCTTGGGTGAAAATTCAGATTGAGTTGCCCTTTTCATTCTCAGGGAACATAAGGCTAGACTAATCTCTGGTGTTAATTACTAATAATTAGTGAGCAACCTACTAAATAACATATAAATGTTTATAAATATAAATTAAATAAAAATAAAAACAAAAGCAAGACAAAATCAAAAAGCTGTTAACTGGTAACTTCCTCTTTGGGTTCTCTCCTATAGACAAAGTTTCAAAGATTCAAGGAATTGGAGGTGAGTGACCAAAGCCAAGAATTTTAGCAAAGGTGAATAAATGGAGGATAGAAACTATTATTTGATACCTTTTCCTTCTCATTCTCCACAACCCTTCTGCGAAGTACTTTACATGTATTTTTTAATTTACTCTTGATAGCAACAGTACAAGATATGGATTACTCTGAATTATTGGTTGAGGAAATGGGTTCAGAAACATTCAGTGTCTTGCTCTCTAGGATGTACAGATAGAAACTAATAAAGCCAAATATTTGAACTCGAGTAAACCAATCTCCAAATACCAAGTTAAAGTGGACCACAGGTTCCCATAGTAGGAAAGTATATTTGGTAAAGGCCTTTCTACCTTATCACCATGACTAGTGTGGTTCCCTGGAAGAGATGCTAGGGAAACCATGGAAACTGACCTAATACATTTCCAGGGGCCTTTAGACCTCACACAATCATGTTCCATACACTTTTCACAAACCAGCTGAAACTATAACAAATTAATTGGATGAAAAACAAAATGAATCAAATCCAGAAGGGATGATAGCAAAGGCAAATAAATGACCATCTTAGAAAATTATATTTTATACTAGCATTATCTGGGAAGCCACAAATCCTAGAAAAAATCTCACTTGGCTTTACTATGCTTCAGAATAGCCAAGGCAGCCTTTAGATTCACTGGGTTCACACTGTGTAACTGAAGACGAGTCACTGAATGTCCCTGAAACTCAGTGCTGTAAAATATGGATATTCATACCCATGCTTGCAGGATTGTTTGAAAGAAAGCAGATATTAGCAAATTATCCACCACATAGTACAATAGTAACTTTTCTGGCATTTATTTTAAATTACACATCATTTTTTGACGTGTATGTATAAAACTTGTCCAACAGCAAAAGGAAATTACGATTTTCTTGGAAAACATATCATTCTTCAATATTACAGACTACAAGGAGTACAATTAGGTACCTGTGTAAGCAAAGTTGAAAGGCCTTGTCAGAGGAACATGATGCATGGGAGCCACTGTGGGATGGGAGGGATATAAGAAAACACCATCATCACCCAGCATTTCCACCAACTCTTTAAGCAGGCTTTCCTTCACTGCCTTGAACTTTTTGTATTTCTCAGCGTCATATCTGAGCCTTTCTTCCATTAAGGCCAATCCTACAGAATGATGACATATAACAAGTCAAATTATGAAATTTCATTTTAAATCTTACTGTTCTTTATCTTTTCTTATTCAAGTAATATATATTCATTCTAGAATATCGAGAAAGTGATGAAAAAAGCAAGCTTATAACCTTGTCATACATGAGCATTATCGACCATTTAATGTTAACTCCCAGTCTTTTTTGATAATGCTGTATATAGAGTTCATAGCTTCTCCCATAGAATATTATATCATAATGATTTTTATGTGCATAATATTTTAATGGTAGGACTATACCATGGTTTTTTCTTTAGCTAACCCATGCTTTTTGGACATATAAGCTATTTCTAAAATGTAAATGCTGCAATAAATATCTTCGTGTAAGTAATTCTTAGCAAAACTTTATAATAGAACTATATTTTAGAGGATTCTAATATATCTCCAAGTTTTAAATTATTTTATGAAAAGAATGAATTCATACACATATACATATTTTACATATTAGTTAAGTATACATCATAAGTGCTTAATAAATCATACATATTTAGTATTTACATTAAATATGTATTTTAAAATAAAGTTTACTTGTTTTTAAAGTTTATCGTTCTGATTATAAAAGGAACACATAAGTCTAATAGAAAATGCAAAAACAAGAGTAAAATAGAATGCACAACTCACAAAAAACACAGTGCTCAGGGGAAATAACTGTAAATACATTAGTACACTTAGTTCATGTACTTTTCTATGCAAATATTATGTATTATAGTAGGTCACACTGTATGTAAAATTTTCTATATTTTCCACTCATCATTTTAACTTATAGAAATATAGATGTTATCAATACAGCTTCATAAACTTGGCCTTAAGAGCCTGCATACAATTTGATCCAATATACGAACCATAATCCACTACCTATTCCTCTGTCATTAAACATTTATCATGCTTTCAATTTTTTGTTATTGTAAAACATGCCACAATGTACACCTCTACGAATAAAGTTTTTAATATGGTTTGAGATATTTTTATCTGAGGAGTCTAGTTCCTGGTCAAAATCTCTATGTGTGATTTTTCAGGTGTGACCATCAGCAATTACAAAAGATTTATCTGGCAAGACTCAAGGGGGCAAAATGCCCTCCCCAAACCAGATACAGTACACAGCCAGTGCACTGGACTTCTATAGGGTGTGGTAGTCAAGGACCCAGGCTCCTCTAGCCTGTGCTGTTCTTGTGCTTATTTGTATTCCTAGCCAAGGCACCTTCATTCCTAGACTGCTTTATCTGAGGCTTTTGGCAGAGGTCTTCTTCAGGTGTCTCTGTTGAGGCCTCTTCACGGGGAGAGGTAAAGGAAACACCAAAGACACTTTCCTCCCATTCTGAATAGCTACTCAGGACTTTCCCACTCCTAGTTTCTCTCTCTCATCCTCTTCCTGACCTCAGGGTCCATAAAACTGCTGGGGCCTTTTTTTCAGGGTTGTTTAAACAGTGAGAAGATCTCCATATCTATGCTGGTCCATTTGATCTTTGAGTGGTACAAATTTTCAAAGAGGAATATGGAAAGTAGAGGAGTTAGTGTTTTTTTCAGTTTTAGCCTCTTGCTTATACTATCACTGTGACTAAAGGCTTCACTGTTACTTTTATTTTGGTGTGTGGCTATCTTAACACGGGACAACTAGGCTTAGTCCCTGATATTACTTAGGATGATAAAATGGGATTTGAGCTGGCATTAGATAACTCAAGAGCTGCTTAAAGACTTGATATCAGTATACCACTGTCCTTGAATTTTCATGGCTGTGCACAAGAAAGGAGACATCAGTGATTAGAATACTGTTAAGATTCTTTTGAAGAAAAGTAACTCTGACAAATATTTGGCAAATGAGTGCTTAGAGTGCTCAGTGTCCTTAAAAGTATTTTGCTCATGATATCAGAATGTTATTGCCATTGAAAGCACAGTGCCTTTCTCCAACAGCAAACCAATTTCTGATGATAGAGACCTCATTAGTAGAGCTATGTAATAATAACAACAAAAATAGCTTCTATTTATTGACTCTTTCTGATGTTCTCAGATTTGTGTTTTCATCTTTATAAACTTGAAATTCCCAGTATGTGCATGGTTAGGTTGTATCTCACATGCTTTAGATGCATAATGTCATTTAAATAGCAAACAACACAAGGAAGTACATATTTAATCTACTCGACTACATAAGTAATATATACTTTTATTAATCCCATTTTATAGATGAGAAAAACAAATCACTGACATTATAAGTAACTGCATGGAGGTTAAGCGAGCTGATATCTAAAAAACTGAAGATTACACCCCAGTTTGAAATAAGTTAACAAATCTCTATTAGTCTCAGTTTCTCACTATAAAAAGGCGGTGTTATTTATACTATCAGACTCTTTTAAATGTTTAAAGGGATATCAAAGGTGCAAAAAATCTAATATTTGGCACCGAGGTACTCAATAAACATTTTTTTACAATAATAGCAATCTTCAACTCTGCAACAACTGTCCAGAGCTGCACTAATTTCTTTGGTGAACAGCTTCATATAAACTTACTCTACATGACCAATAATTAACATTTTGATAGGTTCATTTACCAAAATATTCCTGAATGGGCCTATCCCTAAGGTCAAATATATTGTCAAAAATTTACATTTAGGTATTGAAATATAATAAATACATGCATGACACAAAGGAAGCATCCTAGGCTTCTGAGTTTGTAAGATAAGCATTTGAAGAGCAATCCTTAACTTGGTAGCCATCTAACCTTTCTGAATTAAAGTTTCAAAACCTATGAAATAGGCATCAAAGAAGATACATTGCAAATTCATGGCATTAAAATGCACTGGACAGTACTTGGCACACAGTGAGATATCAGCATATGATGGATACTAGTTCATTTATTAATATATTTTAGCTTTCTTCAAAGCACTGTGAGTGGGTCTTATGTTTTTGGTAGAATGTTCTTCCCTTCCCCCAATACATCGAATCAGTCTTGGAGAAAACAAAATTTACATACCAATGACAGGGATGGTGTGCACTGATAGGCCCAGGCACCATTTGATCAATTCCCACAGAGGGCTGATAGGCTTCCCGTGGTTATTAAGCAGATCCATAAATTTAACAGGTTCCTAAGATTAAAGAAAATAAATTAAATACAAATATTCTCTCAAAAAATATGGTTAAGACAAAAATACACACAGGGATATTCATAGCAGCACTTTAATAATAGCTGCATATTTACCAACGGATGAATGGATAAATAAAATATGTCAAAACAATAGAATATTATGTAGCCATAAAAAGACATAAGTAACTGATAAAAGGTATGACATGGATTGAAAAAATTATGCTAAGTGAAAGAAACAAGTAACAAAACACCACACAATATATGATTCTATTTTAAATGTCTAGAATAAGCAAACCAATCAATACAGATACATTGATTTTGCTTAAGGTTGGGGGGAGGGAGTGATATTGATATTGGAGGGAGTTACTAATAATGAGTATGGGTCTCTTTTAGTGGTGAGGAAAATGTTCTCAAATTGACTGTGGTAATGGTTGCACAATTATGTAAATGTTTTAAAAATAATTTAATTGTATGCCTCATATGCTATGTAAATTATAACTCAACAACCCTCATAATAAAGCAGCTACATTGCCATAAACAAGTATGATTCAGAAAATGGCCACTTCCTTTTATGACAGTAAAAGCTTCAAGTACCAATCATATAATTTACCTGTTCTTAAGAGATGAACCATTACTGAACGCCATAGTAGAGTGCCTATGACTACCAACTCTGAGTCAGGTATCATCCAAGGTAAGAAGAGACCAGTTTTTTTGCTTTTTTGTCTTATTTCAGGTTTTAATTTCAGGGCCAATTTTAACAACAAGCTCCAATGTTAAGGGTTTCTCCAAGTTACAAGAGAGTATCTCCTTGTAAGTGAACTCAGAATAAACACTCTTTTCATTACTAATCTCTAATTTAGTTTTGTCCTAATACTCTAATTCTAATTCCAAGGTGCTCATATAAAAGAAACAGGTTGTTTCTTAAACACAAGTATAGTGACTGAATTTATTTTCCTTAAGGTATAAAGGGATCATAATAGTTCTACCTTATGGAAGGGCTACTAAATGTCACGTACTTTACAAGAAATCTTAATCCTGAAAATAATTTTGTAACACAGGTATCAATAGCTTCATTTCACAGATGAGTAAAGAGAAGAATAGATGAAGTAACTACCCAGCCAAAAAAGAAAAGAAAGCAAGAAGTGGCTTGCAATTTGAATTTGGCTCTGTCACACTCCAACACACACATTCCAAATGGAGAGCATATATACAGAAGTCTTGAAAATAATGTTTAAAATTTCTTCATAGTGTCAATCTAACTTATTCCTCTTAAAGAGCTCATATTTAAAATTCTCAAGAAGCCCAAAGAAAGCATAAGTAAAGCATCTTTCATAAGTACCCACATCGGCTTCCAAACTTAGTAAATAACACATTGAAAATGCATTATGGAAACCAGGTAATTGTGTGCATGTCTCTAAACAAACTCCAATGGGGGAGGCAAAGTGAATTCTTGACAATTGGGGTTACTTAATCATTTTATGCTTTATTGAAACCTAAATCTCTGTTACCTAGGACAGACCATAGTAAAATAAGCCTCACACTCCTGTACCCTTGTCCATGATGTTCCCTCTGCATGGAACACTTTTTATAACTTCTTTATCTGGTTAAGGCCTCCAAATTATTTGAGTATTGGAAGATAGCAACTCTTCCACTAGGAAGTCTTCACCGACTTCCACATAAAGATGGGCCCACCTTCTGTGATCCTGCAACCATATATGCTTATACTAGTGTAGTGCTCACCAAACTGTGGACTCTTTAATTATTTTACTCTGTCACCTATTTGCTTATGAATTTTATTTCTCCTCTATAACCTATGGCACAAAATAAAAGCTCCATAAATACTTACAGAGGGAAAGAAGAAAAGAAGGAAAAAAGTGGACATACCCTTCCATCATGTCCCCTTGCTGACATCATTGTGATCCATAACTGAAAGGAATACTTCATTTGCTTCAGTTTAACATGTTGAACTGAGGCTCCTAGCACAGTTTCCAAGTGAGCCACAACCTTAGAAAATGAAGGTATAAAAATAGAGAAACATGATTAGGGAAAAGAGATATCATTGGACAGTGATAACAGCACGATGGTAGACGAGGAAGCTCCAGGCCCTCATTTCTCCATGGAAACACCAACATACAGACTAAATTAGCTCTGTGAGACCTCTGTAAACCAGTTAAAAACTGGGAATAGAGGAAAATAAGGAGTTTTTATTTAATGGGTATCAAATTTTAGTTATGTAAGATGGAAAGAATTCTGGAGGTGGATAGTGGTGATGGTTGTACAACAATATGAATGTACTTAATACCACTGAACTGTACACTTAAAATTGGTTAACAAAGTAAATTTTATGTGCATTTTTCCACAATAAAAAAAATTTAAATGTGTTGTGTGATTATAGTTTATGGGTAAGTAAAAATGACAGTAATGGTGCAAGGGACAGAAGGAAGGAATTGGGAGCACTCTGTTGTAAAGTACCCACACTCACCTGTAGCAGTATAGTATTATTTGAAAGTGAACTTAGAATAGTAGTAAATATATATTGTAAAATCCTAGAGCAACCATTATTTTTTTATAAAGAAGTAAAATCACAATTGGTATGCTAAGAGTTGAGAGAAAATGAGTCTTATGAAATGCTCACTTAAAACTAGAAAAGACCTAATAATCCTTAACGTGTCTGTACCTAACAACAGAACATTACAATACATAAGACAAAAACTGATAGAACTATAAGGAGAAATAGATGAATCCAGTATTACAGTTAAGAGTGTTTAACATTTCTCTATCAGTAATTGACAGATCTCACAGACATAAAATTGGTAAATTTATTTTCCTTAAGGTATAAAGGGATCATAATAGTTCTACCTTATTGAAGGGCTACTATATGCCATGTACTTTACAAGAAATCTTAATCCTGAAAATAATTTTGTAACACAGGTATCAATAGCTCATTTCACAGATGAGTAAAGAGAAGAATAGATAAAGTAACTACCCAGCCAAAAAAGAAAAGAAAGCAAGTCAAACTGAACAGATTTATTAATCAACTGGATCTAAAATAATTTGTAGAACACTTCATCTAACAACAGCAAAATAAACTCTTCTCATGCTCACACAGAATAGTCACCAAGATAGAGTACATTCTGGAACATAAAACTGACCTCAACTAATTTAAAAGACTAGAATCATATAATATATACACTGAGATTCTGAGACAACAGTGGAATTAAACTTGAAATCGGTAACAGAAAACTAGCTGAAAAATCCCAGCATATTTAGTGATAAAACAACTTACTTCTAAATAACACATGGATCAAAGAAGGCAGAATGGAAATAAAAAATATTTTTAACTCAATGACAATGAAAGTGCAACTTATCAAAATCTATAGGATGCAATAAAGACAGTGCTTAGATAGAAATTTACATTATTAAGCGCATATACTAGAAACGAGAAAGATATAAAATCAACACTCTAAGCTTTCACCTTAGGAAGTAGAGAAAGAAAAGCAAAATAAATCCAAAATAACCAAAAGAAAGCCTTAAAAATCAAGCAGATTTTAATTAAATCGAAAATAGAATAACCATAAGGAAAGTCAACAAAACAAAATGCTGATTCTTTAAAATATAAACAGAATGGATAAAGCTCTAGCCAGGCAAACTAGGATAAAAAGGAAGAAGCCACAAATTTCTAATATCAGAAATGAAAGAAGGAACATCGTTACTGTGCAACAAAAGAATAATAAAAGAATATTGTGAACAACACTATGCCCACCAATTTGACAATCTTGATGAAATGAGTCAATTCTTTAAAAGATTCATTCTACTAAAACTGACACGAGGAGAAACAGGTAACCTAAGTAAGCTTATAACTATGGTGAAGCTGAATCAGTGCTTAAGAACCTTACACAAAATAGTAAATTTGGCTCACATGCTTGTACTAATGAGTTCTACCAAGCATTAAAGGATAAAGTTATGTGAGTTCCTACATTCTTTTGCAGAAAACACAACTGGATAGAATACTTCCTCATTCATTCTTCAAGGCCAGCATGACCCTAGTACAAAAGCCAGACAGACATTAAGAAAAAGGAAAACTAAAACCAATAACTCTCATGAATATTGATACAAAAACCTTCAACAACACATTAGCAAATCCGACAACGTTTAAAATAAAATTATTTATATGCTATGAACAAATGGGACTAATTATAGGTATGCAAGACTGGTTTAGCATCTGAAAATCAATTAACATAATTCATCACATCAGCAGGCTTAAAAGGAAAATCATATGATCATATTAATAGATGAAGAAAAGCATCTGAGAAAATTCAACACAGACTTACAATAAAAACACTTAACCAAACTAGGAATACAGTGGAACTTCCTCAACTTGATAAAGAACATCTACAAAAAAAAAAACAACAAACCCTACAGCTGGCAGTACATGAAATGAGAAGCGTTTCCCAGAGATCAAGGTCAAGGATGTCCCTCTTTAGCATTCTTATTCAACACTGTACTGGAAGTCACAGCTAATGCAACAAAACAAGGAAAGGAAATAAAATGTACAAAAATCGGTAAGGAACAAAACTTTTTTTCACATATTACATAATTGTTTGCATAGAAAATCCCAAAAGTATTGAAAAACCACATGGAATTAATAAGAAATCACAACAAAGGTACAAGATATAGGGCTAATATAAAAAAGTCAATTGATTTGAAATTACACCCCAAACTGGCAGAATCAATGATTCCCTGATCTATGGAGGAAGGACTATTATGGTGGAAAAGACCAGTAAAAGCCATGGGAACAACCTTTATCTAGGACAACAGTAAAACAAAAGCAATATCACATTCCTGGAGACATTGAAGAGATTGGTTCTACCATCAAGGAATGAAAGGATTCCCGCTACATGCCCATTCAACTCACCTACTTGGCCTTTGCAGAAAACAGGGATCTTGGAGAATGAGAGTAAAGTATCATAAACTTAAGCAGGTGGTGACTTCAAACACAGCTGCTATATTAGATGTGATTTCATTGAGCAAATTAACGCATTCCCTGGTTCCTGGTATGCAACTATTGATTTGACAAATGCTTTCTTTTTTCTATACCTGTTAGTAAAAGCCACCAAAAGCAATTGCTTTCAGCTGGCAAAACCAGCAATATACCTTCACTATCCTACCATAGGGGTATTTAACTCTCCAGCCTTTTGTTATAATTTGGTTTGTGGGGATTTGGGCTGTCTTTCCCTTCCACAAGATATTACACTTCCATTATTATAATGACCTTGTGTTCACTGGACTTAGGGAGCAATAAGTAACAACTACTCCAGACTTCTTGGAAAAGTATTTGCATATCTAAGAGTGGGAAATGAGTAAAAAGATTCAGTGCCATTCCATTTCATTGAAATGTATAGTTGTCCATTGGTGAGTATGTCATGATAGCTCTTCTAAGTTGTTTCATCTGTCTTATCCCAAAATCAAAAAAGAGGTACAATATCTGGAGGTCCTTTATGAATTAGGGGGTAAAGTATTCCTCATTCAGGTGTGATACTCTATAGCCCATTTACTAAGTAACCTAGTTTTGAGTGGGGCCCAGAAAAAGAAGGCTGTAAAAGTGGTCCAGGCTGCTGTGCAAACTTCTCTGCCACTTGGGTCACATGATCCAGCAGATTCAATTTTGCCTGCAGTGTCAGTGGCAAATAAAGGAGTTCTTTGGAGCCTTAGGCTAGCCCCCATAGGTGAATCAGTTTATGCCGTTAGGATTTAGGAGCAAAGCACTGCCATCCTCTGGAGATGCCCACTCTCCTTTTAAGTAACTGCTTTTGCTTTATCACTGGTCCCTAGTAGAGACTAAATGCTTAACCATAGGCCACCAAATTACCATGTGGCCTGAACTGACCATCATGAACTGATGATGTTGTCTGGCCCACCAATCCATAAAAATAGGCATGCACAGCAACACTACTACATGATGAAATGGAATCACTCATATGAGATCAGGCTGGGGAAGGCCCTAAAGGCACAAATAAATGACATTAAGAAGTGGCTCATATGCTTACAGTCCCCATTCCTGCTACACTACCTTTTCAATCTGAGCCTTCACATTTGGCCTCATAGAGAGTTCTCTGGCATCAGCTGACTGAGGAAGAAAAAAATTACACTTATTTTACACATAATTCTGTCCACCCAAAAGTGGACAGCTGCAGCACTGTATCTCTTTTCTGGGACATTTCTAAAGGACAGTGGTGAAGGGATATCCTCCCCATGAGCAGAATTTTAAATAGTGTTCTTCGATATTCATTTTGCACGAAATAAAAAATGCCCACATTTTCTCACTTTTCCCTCATGTATAAATTCATGGGCTACGGCCAATGAGTTGTCTGGCTGTCAGGGACTGGGATGCAACATGATCGGGAAATTCAAGGCAAGAGGTATGGGGAAGAAATTTGTGTATAAATCTCTCTGATTGGGTGAAAAACCTACAGATATTTGTTTCATATAAATGCTCACCAAAGGGTGACCTAGGCAGGGAAAGATTTTACTAAGTAGATAAAATGACTTGTTCTGTTGATATTTGCCTCTTTCCACAGCTATCTGTGTCACTGCCCAATACATTCTTACACAAAGTGGCTATGGTGGCAGGGATAGATGTTATACATGGGCTCACTACATGGACTTCCACTCACTAATGTTGACCTCAATACAGCCACTGCTGAGTGCTTAATCTTTCAGCAGCATAGAACAACACTAAATATCAAATATAGACCATTTTCTAGGTAATCAGCCAGGTACTTGATGGAAGGTAGATTACATTGGACCACTTCTATCATGGAAAGGGCAGCCTTCTGTTCTTACTGGCATACTTAACCTTGATATAATTTTGCCTTCCCTGAACACAATTTGTCTGCCAAAATTACCATCATGGACTGACAGAGTGCCTTACCCACCATTGTGTTATTCCACACAGGATTGCTTCTGATCAAGAAACTCATTTCATAGCAAATGAAATAAAACCAATGGTCCTGCACGCATGGAAATCACTGGTCTTACCATGTTACCACTACAATGAACTGAAATTCGACCACTCAAAATTCATATGTTGAATCTCTAATGACCAATATGACTGTATTTGGATATAGAATCTTTCAGAAGTAATTAAGGTCCCATGAGGTCATAAGTGTGGCCTCGAATCCAATAAGACTGTGGCCTTATAAGAAGTTGTGTGCTTCTGCGTGTGTGTGAGATAGAGATGAAGGGTGAGAAAGAGAGACCGAGACAGAGAGAGACAGACAGGCAGGTCGGTCTTCACCATGTGAACAAACAGTGAGAAGGCAGCTGTCTATAAGCCAGGAAGAAAGCCCTCAGCAGAAGCTGACCATGATGGTGCCATGATCTTAGACTTCTAGCCTCTGGAATTATAAAAAAGCAAATTTCTGTTATTTAAGCCACCCAATCTATGGTATTTTGTTATGGTAGCCTGAGCTGTATAATACACTCTCCATCCTGAAGCAAATGACAGAACAGTGGAGTTGCCTTTCAAAGACTCAGTTACATTGCTAGCCAGTTAGCAATACACTGGAAGACCGTGGTAAGGTTTCTAGGAGTCTGTATATGCTCTGAATCAGAGTCCAATATATGGTGCTGTTTCTTCCAAGCCAAGATTCATAGGTACAGTAATAAAAGGGTGGAAAGGAGAGTGGAACCCTTACTATTACCCCTAGTGATTGACTAGCACAATTTTTATTTCTGGTCTCATGACCTTATTCTTTGCTGGCTTAAAGGTCTTAGTTTCAAAGGTCACCTCACTGGGTAAAGAACCAGGACAAGTCAAGGTGCTTACTGGAGGCAAAGGAAAAACAAAATGAGTAGTGGAAAAAGGTAGTTACAAATACCAGCTATAACCCTGTGACTAATTACAGAAATGAGGACTGTAATTGCCCTGAGTATTTCCTCCTTATTTTTTATAAATATGTGTGTGTGTGTTTAATTAAGGAAATATCTTCTTTTCTCCCCTCTCTTATACCTTATCATATAACATATGATATATTGACTTTACATCATAGTATTTAGGTTATTAATTTTGCATCACACTATTTAAGTTATAAGATATCAAGGAGAAGCGTCAACATCTCCTATGAACTTTACATTCTCTTCTAGGGAAAGTATGTTCTTGTTGTATGCAGAACATTTGTATCATGCTGTGTGGAACTACGACTTCGGTATTTGTCTCTATTTGGAGATTAAATATGATTTAAGGAGACGCATGTAGGTGACAAGGGTTCTACTTATAATGGTTAAGCTATGTGAAATAAGCCAAAGCCAGAAAGACAAACACTACATGATCTCATTTATATGTAGAATCTAAAATACTCCAACTCATAAAAGCAGAGTAAAATGGTACTTGACAGGGATAGAAGAAATGAAGAGATGTTGGTCAGAGGGTACAATGCTTCAGTTTTGCAGGATAGGTTAAGTCCCAGAGAGCTAAAGTACAAAATAGTGATTATAGTTAATAATACTATATAGTATACTTGAAATTTGATAAGAGAGTTTGATTTTAAGTGTTCTCATCACACAGAAGTCTGCTTCTATGGAGGACTCTAATATAATCACTCTGAAAGACAGTTCGCTGTCAGCAGTTTCTCACAAAGCTAAATATATTGTTCTCCTTAGTATTTACCTAGTATAATAGAAAACATACCTATACAGAAAGCTACACACAAATGTTTATAGCAGCTTTGTTCATATATGGCAATACCTGGAAGTAATCAAGATGTCCTTCACTAGGTGAATGGATAAACCAATGGTAATACATCTCTACAATGAAATATTACTTAGCAATAAAAACACATGAACTATCAGGCCACAAAAAGACAGGTAGGAACCTTAAATGTACATTTATAAAATGACAGAATCCAATCTGAAAAGGGTACGTATGATCCTAACTATACACCACTGTTTAAAAGGCAAAACTATAAAGACAACAAAAAATCAATGGTTTTCAGGGGGAGTGTAGAGAGTGTACAGAGTACAGAAATTAATACGTGCAGCGTAGAGGATTTTTAGAGTAAAGAAACTATTATGTATGATCCTGTAATGGTGGATACATGCTATTAGGCATTTGTTAAAATCTATAGAAACTACAACAAAGAAAGAACAGTAATATCAACTAAGGACTTTAGTTAATAATAACGTCTCAATTCATCAGTTGTGACAAATGTAGCACACTTATGTAATCTCTTAATAATAGGGGAATCTGTGTGCAGAAAAAGGGGGATAAATGTGAACACCTTGTACTACCTTTTCAATTTTTCTGTACATGTGTAACTGTTCTAAAAAGAAATCTTAATAAAAAATTAACCACAGAAGGTCTTGGCTTCCTTTCCTGTAGAAAATGAATAATAATAATACCTGCCTCTCAGTACTTTTACAAAATAAAGAAATGATACAAGACCTGAGCCATAAAATATTCTCAACAAAGTTAGATGCTTTAACATTTTTCTTTTCCTTCTGAATCTAGGAAGAGTTAAATACCAACATTAGTTAGCAGCTATTGAGCTTTTGCTATAAAATCAAAACAACTCTTTCTCTTTATTGAACCTAGAAATGGCTAAAGTTCGAATTGCTTAATAATGTTATTAATCTTAGGGAAATATATAAATAAAATATGGCATTTCAAAACTCTAGAATACCAAACACTTGTTTATTCTGACAGAAGATTAACATCATTTTCTCAACTTCCATAGAAAAATAACCAATTTGATTTTAGTCGATATGAAATATGGCCTCCCCATCCCCCAAAATGTTATTTTTCTGGCAATAGCTTGAGAAAGGTGAAGGCGGCACACATCCTTCTTGTATATACAAAAATTGTTACATATACAATGTGAGCTCAATCATATAAAGTTTACATCTACACATAGGCATAGAATGACTGGACAAAATAGTAATATGACAAAACAGTAATAGCAGTTGCCTCTGAGCAATTTCTTTATTTGATTTATTATATTTTGAAAAAAATCTCCTTTTTCATTATTAAAAAAACAAATAAAATATTAAAAATAACTATGAAAATCATGCCAAAGATTACTTAGTACAACTACTATGATCACCTTAATTCTGTAGGCTGACACAGAAATACCTGGTAGACAGTAAAGGAAAAAAGTGAGAATGGCATCTCTGCCTAAATATGAATTCCATTGAAGAGGTTCTATTTATAATTACCTTTTTCTGAGCCATAATGAGTTCTTGGTCCACTTTGGATGTTAAAAATGAGCCACCATCATGTTCCATCCAGTAAAATTTCAAGTCCTTTAAATTTACCTTTTCATCTAGTTTTAACCTGTAGAGGAATAAAAAGAAACTGACATCAACAAATTACTTATATATGTTCACTAGTTGAATGCTAACAATTGGGCTGCTGCGCTAGTGGAAATTTTTTTCCCCCCAGAACTGTGTGCCAGAAATAATGAAAACCTTTTAGAACTTAGATGTTCATTTACAAATATTACTCTGCCTACAAGAGAGAAAACAGTTTGGAATGAGTCAAATTTGAAGATGGAGTGACAAGTCGGAAGACTCTGGTAATAGTCCAGATAAGAAATCAGTGTAGTTGGTATGAGAATCTAACCATGGTGATAGAAATGTAATGATGTAGGAAATAATTAGAAGGTGATCTTCATTGGAGATTGCTTAGACATAAGGAGTCATAGAGATGGGAATTAGGCTTTTAATGACTGGGTTGATCATGGTGTGGTCACTGGAACTGGGGAAGAAAAGAAGTAGCAAATCAGGTTTGTGGGACTGGGAAAAAGAATGAAATTGGTTTTGGTCATGTTGAGTTTCAAGTCCCTGAGATGCCCAGTATGCCAGTTAATATACCACCTTGAAGTTTAGATGAGAAGAGGAAACTGTAGATACAGAATTGTGAATACTGTATGTATGGAAGGTAATTGAAGGAGCAGGTGTAAATGGAGTCATCCTGGGAGATTGGGGAAAGAAAGGATGAAATGAGTCAAGACTCCCTAGAATACCAATATTTAAAAGATGAACAGAAGAAGAGTTACCAAAGGAGATAAAAAGAGAAAGTTATATATATATATATATCTTTTTCTATATCAAAAGAGTGTGAATTACAAAATCCAAAGGTAGAGATTGTTTTAAAAAGAAAGAGTCAATAGTGTTGCCAGCTATAATGAGGTCATATAAGTATTAAAAAGTAGTTATTAACATTAGCATAAAAGAAAAAAGATCAGAGAACTTAACAAAACACTTCATTATCATTAAACATACCTGAACTACATACTGATTTCCAACTTTCCACCACTAAAATTTTTTTGCCAAGTTCTCTGATCTGTTTTCTTTCTTTTTTTATTTTACATGTATATATATATATATCTATCTATCTATATATATATACATACATACATATATATATATACACACACATATGTGTATATAGATATACATATATATATAGTGTATATGTATAGATATATTCAGTTGAAATCATAGGCAAGTGAGACAAACAACAGAATAAAGACCCGAGAGAGTATCAGAACATGAGATCCAAAGCATATTTCAAAGTCTTTATATACCAAAACAAAAAAGAAAACATATTTCCCCCTCTTAAAAGAGAAATTAATGTCTGGGGAACTAGTAAAGCTTGATGTATGGAAATGAAGAAAGTTCCACAGATTGTATTTTCTTCATGAGGTAGGATGTGGGATCATTTGCTGAATGTAAAAGCTAGATGAAGAAATCACAGTTTTACTGGAAATAAAAACATTGTGAAATTGCTGTGGTGGAAAATGTAATAAAGAGCTATCTAGGGAAACAGATTTCTAGGCAGTATCAATGTCCCAGGTAAGACTGAAAAACATGTGTGATGATAGATGGCAGAAGTACCAGAAAGCCTTGAAGTGAGATACATCTATATATTCAAATTGCCAAAGGAACAATAAAAATCCACAGCTTTCATCCCAAAATAGGAATGTGAAAAGTATTTTTACAAACTATCTTCCCAATTTTTGAAGCATGATATCCACATATACAAAAACTCTCTCATTAAACAACAAACAAAAAACTCTCATAATTCTTTGACCACTGGAAGTTTACTTCTATGTCTAATAAACAATGGGAGAATAAATGTCTGGACAGGAAAGAGAAGAAAAGAAACGAACATACTTTTTGATCCCAGGTCCTGCCATGACCCTCAGCATGGGGACCAGGTCTTCAGCATAGCGGCACATTGGACCAGTGCACAGAAACAGCTCCTGGACTCCTCTGGCCATAGGAAACTGACCCTGGTTGGAGACCACACCTGAAAGGTCAGACACTCAGGTTAGCTGTCCAAAATAAGACATGATCCCTGAATGTTGTACTGCACCATCATGTTTAATCTATCTTAAATGTGGAGGGTAGAACCTCCAGTACAATATTTAATAGAAGCAGCAAAAGTAGGCATATTTTTCTTGTTCCTGATATTAGAAGGAAAGTTTTCAGTTTTCTTCAACAAGTATGATGGTAGCTATGGGTGTTTTCATGTATGCCCTCTTTTTAACACAAAAAATATTTGATAGTGTTTACTATGTGCTAGATGCTCTTCTAGGAGCTTCATAAACTTTAACTCTATTAATTCTCATAACAACCTGATGAAGTAGGTATTTTGGCTATACCCATTTTATAGATGAGACAACTGAGGCAGAGATAAAGTATCTTCTTTAAGATTACATACCTATTAAGTGACAGAATAATAGGAGTCTCACTGTTAAAAGCAAACATATAGTAAGGGTAGAGGTTCAAACAATTATATATATAAAAGTTAAAAGACAAAAGTCCTAAAATCATATCAAAAATAGTTAGTTAAGAGATTCACATACACAAACACACACACAAAGATGTAGAATATGACTTCAAAACATAAAATGTAGGGGGATTATATATGTAGTGTTTTTAGAATGTATTCAAACTTAAGCAACCATCAGCTTAAAATAGTTATATACATAGGTTAATATACATAAATCTCTCATAACCACAAACCAAAAAATTAGATACACAAAAATAAAGGGAAAGGATTCCAAACATACCACTAAAGAAATTCATCAAAACCCAGAGGAAGACAGCAAAGAAAAGAACACAGAAGAACTGTAAAAACAAACAGAAAACATTTAATAAAAAGTCAATAAGAAAAAACGTATCAATGATTACTTTAAATGTAAATGGAATAAGCGCACAAATCAAAAGAAATAGGGTAGCTAAATGGATAAGAAAGAACACCCATATATATATATACTGCCTACAAAAGACTCACTTCAGATCTAAAGACATATGCAGAATGAAAGGATGAAATAATATATACCATGCAAAAGAAATTGAAAAGAAAGCTGGAGTAGCAATACTTAGACAAAATAGACTTTAAAACAATGTAAGTAACAAGAGACAAAGAAGGGTATTACATGAGATCAATCTAACAAGAGGATATAACACTTGAAAACATCCATGCAACCAAATTAGGAGCATCTAAGTACATTAAATAAAGAAAGACTGACAGTATTATAAAAACAGTAGGGAAATTTAACACCCAACTTAAATCGATTGATAGTTTCATCCAAATAAAAAATTAATAAGAGAACATTAGACTTAAATTAAAAAGTTTACCATATACTTAATAGATATATTCAGAATATTCCACCCTCAAACAGAATACATATTCCCTTTAAATGCACATAGAATATTCTCAAGGATAGATCACATGTTAGGCCAAAATACAAGTCTCAATAAATTCAAGGAGATAGAAATTCCATCAAACATAATTTCCTACCAAAATGGTATGAAACCAGAAGTTACCTACAAGAAGAAAACTAGAAAAAATACAAAAGTGTTGAAGCTAAACAACATAGGTCCAGAAAGAAATCAAAGGAGAAATTAAAAATATCTCCAACAAATAAAAATTAAACATGTTTTTCTAAAATCTGTGAGATGTAGCAAAAGCAGTTCTAAGAGGGAAATTTGTACTGATACAGGTGTACCTCAAAACAAAACAAAACAAATCTCAAATAAAAAATCTAAAATGACACCTACAGGAACTAGAAAAAGAAAAACAAACAAACCCAAAAGTTAATAGAAGAAAGAAAATAATCAAGATCACAGGAGAAATAAATAGGGACCATAAAGTGAATAAAAATGCAATGAAACCAAGAACAGGATTAATAAGATAAACAAAATTGATAACTCTTTAGCAAGACACATGAAGAAAAAAGAGGGCCCAAATAAAATCAGAAATGAAAAATAAGTTATTAATCAATAACAAAGAACTACAAAGGATTATAAGAGAATACTATGAACAATTACAAGCCGAGAAGAAATGAATAAATTCCTAGAAACATACATCTTTCAAAACTGAAGACAAAACAGAAAAATCTGAACAAATTAGCAGTAACAAAATTTTATTAGTAATTCAAAAGTCTCAAAAAAGTCCAAGGCCAGAGGGATTAACAGGCAAAATCTACCAAACATTTTGAAGTTCCCCCCAAAATTAAGAATAGAATTACTATATGACCCAGAAATCCCTCTTTTAGGTATGTACCCCAAAACCCTGAAAACATTTTATCTATAAAGATATATGCACCCTAATGTTTACTGCAGCATTATTCACAGTGGCCGAGACATGGATACAACTGACATGTCCTTTGATAGATGATGAGATAAAGAAGCTGTGGTACATATATACAATGGAATATTACTCAGCCATAAGAAGAGATAAAATACTGCCATTTGTAACAACATGGATGGACCTTGAGAGGTCCATTTATCATGCTAAGCAAAATAAGTCAGACTGAAAAAGTTGAGAACCATATGACTTCACTTATATGTGGAATATAAAGCTGAAAGCAACAAAGAAAACAAACAAATAAAAACTCTTAGATACAGATAACGGTTTAGTGGTTACCAGAGAGAAATGGAGGAGGGGAAGAGAAGGTAAGGAGGGTTAAATATATGGTGATGGAAAAAAATTCAATGTTGGGTGGTCAACACACAACACAATATACATATGATATAGTATTGAATTGTACACTTAAAACCAATATAATTTTATTAACCAGTGTCACTCCAATAAATTTAATGAAATAAAAAAATAAAAATAAAGAAGAATTAATATCTATACTGTTCAAACTACTCCAAAAAATTGAAAGGAGAACACTTTCCTTTTTTTTCTTTTCTTTTTAAAGTTTTATAAAAATTTATTTTAGCCAAAATTTTATGTATATATCTGGAAGCAAGATCTCAATGGATTGAGAAAATGCCCTAGAGAATGGCAGTTCTGTAGGTTATTTTATACATTAAAATCAAAGGAGAAGACATAAGGGGAGGTCACATGAAGTCCACTGGTGGTAGATTAAGGAGGTGGGAGAAAGCAAATCAGGAGAAATCAGTAGGACTGGATAAAAAGCAAAATGGAGAAATACATACTTTAATGTATTTTATATTGATGGGTCCAAGATAGTTAACAATTAATATTTATAGTACATAGAGGTGGTATGCCAGGGATAAGAGATCAATGAGGGGTTCTCTGGTCTCATGCTCTGGTAGTCTTGTGCTCTAGTGCATGTGGTTATGCCTTTGAGGGATGTGGAAAACAAAATTAGTCTGACATTTCAAAGGTATGTTATCCTAGATGCATAAGCACAGTGGACAGGGCTCATTTAAGGAAAAGACTGACATTTACTAAGAAAGCTTTGGCTTGGGATGTGACTACCTGTCATGGTCTGCCCAGTTAGGAATTTTAATGTTCAGACTATCCTGTGTGGTTACTTCTGCTCACCGAGTTTGTGAGACCTGCCATCCAGATACTCCCTGAGCTTGTTAAGTTTAATATATGGCCTCTTTTTTTTTGTTCACAGATTTAAACAAACAAACAAACAAAAAACAGCATTCAGAAATCTGTTGAATTTCTTTTTCTTTGTTTTAAATTAAGTTTATTGGGGTAACCTTGGGGGTCAGTAAAGTTGCAAGATACAAATTAATATGTGAAAATTAGTTGGGTTTTTATATACTAATATACAAAATATCAGAAAGATAAATCAAGAAAAACATTCAATTTACAACTAGATCAGAAAGACCAAAATACCTATAAATTAATTTAATCAAGAAGGGGAAAGACCTGTAGCCAAAAAAAACTATAAGATATTAATGAAAAAAATTTAAGCTGACACAAATAAATGCAAAGATATTATGTGCTCATGGACTGGAACACTCAATACTGCTAAAATGTTCATGCTATCCAAAGTGATTTACAGATTCCACGTAATCCCTATTAAATTATCAATGATTCTTTTTAAAGAATTTATAAAATAATCCTAAAATTATTATGGAAAAACAAAAGTCCCCGAATATCCAAAGAAATCTTCAAAAAAGAACAAAGTTGGAGGTATCATGCTTCCTGATTTTAAACTACAATGCAAAACTATAGTAATTAAAACAATATGGTACCAGCATGAAAACAGACACATAGATCACTGAAACAGAATAGGGATCTCAGAAATAACCCTAGGCTTAAATGATCAATTAGCCTGCCACAAAAGAGGCAAGAATATACAATGAGGAGAAGACATTCTCTTCAATAAATGGAGTTGTGAAACCTAGACAGCTACATGCCAAAAATGAAACTGGACCACTTTTGTACACCATATATACAAATATTTTCAAAATGTATTAAAGACTAAATATTAGACCAGAAGCCATAAAATTTTTAGAAAAAAACATAGGCAATGTTTTCTTGGATATGTCTCCTCAAGCAAGAACAATAAAAGCAAAAATATACAAATAGGATTACATAAAACTAACAAGCTTTTACACAGTGACAGAGATCATCAACAAAATGAAAAGTCAAACCACCAAATGGGAGAAAATATTTGCAAATGATATATACAATAAGGGGTTAATAGCCAAAATATATAAAGAACTCATACAACTTAACATCAAAAAATCAAACAATTCAATTAAAAATGGACAGAGGATCTGAATAAACATTTCTCCAAAGAGGACATACAGATGGCCAACAGACACATGAAAAGATACTCAACATCACTCATCATCAGGGAATGCAAACTACAATTAGATACTACCTTATACCAGTCAGACTGGCTATTATCAAAGATAAAAGAAATAACAAGTGTTGGCAAGAAGGTGAAGAAAAGAGAATTCCTGTACACTGCTGGTTGGACTGCAAACTGGTACAGTCACTATGGAAAACAGTATGGAGATTCCTCAAAAAACTAAAACTTACATATGAGCCATCAACTCCACTACTGGATATCTATCAAAAGAAAACAAAAACGATAATTTGAAAAGATATGTGCATCCCTTATGTGCAGGTTCACTTAATATTCCTGAATTTTGAATTTGTCATATGTCAGATGGGCATAATTTCTTCCTGAGTTACTGTGGGGGATTAAATAAAATTAGTTATGGAGAAAACTTGTACCATGCCTGACAAAGAGTTGGTGCTCAATAAACAATAGCTATTTTTATTTAAGAACATTGAGAAATATACGATAACCATGCTTATAGGCACGATTATCCTGGTAGGAATCAGATTTCTGCATTGCTTTAAATTATAAAAGTAGAACCACCTTTATCACCATATTAGTATTACCTGGTGAAGGTTTATGTCCAAATATGCCATTGAAGAATGCAGGCATCCGTATGCTGCCACCAATATCTGAGCCGACACCAATCACTGAGCAGGCAGCTCCAAGGGTACAGCCCTCACCACCTATGGGAAATGCAAAATATTCCTTTTAAATAAACAAATTAGGTTACTATTTGCATGAAGTATATTTTATCATCCTTTCATTTTTAACCTTTCTGTGTCTTTAGATTGGAAGTCTCTTGTAGACAGCATTTATTTGGATCATGGTATCAATCCATGTTAATCTATGTCTTTTGATTCAGGATATTAATCATTTTATCATAGATGTAACTACTGATAGGGATGAACTTACTTTTGACATTTTGTTTTTTATTTCCTGTATGTCTTACGGTTTTGGTCCCTCATTGCCTTTATTACTGACTTCATGTATAGTTGATTTTTTTGTAGTGGCACTTTATTTCTCTTTCCATTCCCTTTTTTTGTATATTCTACAGATATTTCCTTTATAGGTTACCATGGACTTACAGATACCATCTGTTTATTTTATATATTATACATATATTTCTGTATATTATGTTGTTTTGACATCTTAAGAAGACATTCTGGTGGGAGAGAGATTATCCCTCCCTGGGCTAGCCAATTCTTAGAGCAAATGGCCTACCCATAGCATGCCTTTTATGCAAGCTAACCAACCCAGAACCATATGTCCTCTATCTGGATGCACCACAAGAAGCATTATTCCCCTACCTCAATCATTCAGGGCCAGGTACAAGGCAACTAGAGACCAGTACTACAGTCCAAAGCCTGATGAAATTTAAACTAGCCAATTCTAAGCTGTTTACCTTGCCCTGCCTTGACTTTCCTGCAGAAACTTCAATAAAGACTGACTTAGCATTCCCCCTGCTCTTCTCTTCTGCCTTCTAACCACCCTGGTGTCTTTCTCATGTGGTCCTGAGTTGTTTGCTGTGCCTTCTATCTCTAGGACCTCTGAGTATAATAAACTTTGTTTTCTTGAGCTTCTCCTGTATTTCCTCTTTTGGCTGCACTTGACTGACCATCTCATAAAAAAAAATACAAAATGACATCCTAATGTCATAATAATCAATTATAAATGTATGCCAACTTAACTTCAATTGCATGCTAAAACTCTACTTTTATGTAGCTACCTCCCTTCCACTTTATGTAACTGATTTAACAAATTACATCCTTATATATTATTTACTCACTAACAGATTTATAATTATTTTATGCATATATCTTTTAAATCCTGTATAAAAGGTTGGTTTTCAAACCAAAATTACACTAATGCTTGTTGTTATGTTTATTCATGCATTTACCTTTACCAGAGATTTTTATATTCATATGACTTTGAGTTACTCTCTATGTCCTTTCACTATAACTTGAAGGATTCTTTATCATTTCTCTGGGAGCATATATGGTGATACTGAACTCCCTTCCAGCTTCTGTTTGTCTTGGAATGTCTTAGTTTCTCCCTCATTTATAAAGGGCAATTTTTCTGGGCATAAAATTGTCAGTTGACAGTTATTTCATTCAACAATTTTAATATATCATCTCACTGTTTTTTTTTGCCTCCAAGGTTTCTGCTGAGAAATCTAATGATTATTTTATTGAGGATCCCTTCTACAAGACTGCCATCTTTCTCTTTCCACTTTAAGATTTGCCCCTTGTCTTTGCCTTTCAACAGTTTGATAATGTGTCTCAGTGCAGGTCTATAAAGACTTATACTACTTGGAGTTCATTTTTAAAATTGCACATCTGTCTTTCCTCAAATGTTGGATGTTTGAGGCTATTATTTCTTCAAACAAAATTTCTCCTTTTTTCTCATCTAGCAACCACAAGCTTAAACACCATATTTCACTAACCCACATTATACATGCCTTCAGGTTTGATAAAAGTCATGTACACTGTAGTCTCGAATACATTCTTTTTTGTTGCTATATCACTTATTGCTAATTCTTAATTTCCTTTGCTTGACATGTCTCCTCTTTTTAACCTGCATAATGATGAGGCACTGTCATAGACCCCCATTTCTTCTCTATTAAAACACACACCCTGTTTTCTTTTTGCATTCATTCTTCTAAGTTATAGATTAGATATTATACCATGTTTATGATAACAATTCCTAAATTATTTTACCTCAGATCATTACTCTGACTTATATACATATCCAATAGGCTACTTGACACCTCCAATGGGTATCTTACAAACGTCTTAAATATAACATGTTCAAAGTGGTATTCCTGAATCATGTTGTTTCCATTTGTCCCTGCTTTTCCAGTTTTCTCGATCTGAATGAATGGCTGCACCATCTCTTGAAAGTCAGAAACCCAAGAGTTATTTTTTATTTTGTTTTTATCATCTCCACAAACACTAGTTGAAGCCACTATCATTTATCTCCCGGATGACTAAAATTGACTTGTAATTTCTCCATTTGCTCCAGCTCTTGCTCCTCCATATAATCTGACCTGGATGAAACTTTTTGATTTTATCTCTAACTCCTCTCTGCTTACTCAATACACTGGCTTTCTTTCACTGAACACTCTAAGCATGTTCCAACCTCAGGCTTTTGCACTTTCTGTATTCTTTATCTAGAATGCTCTCTGACCGACTACCCCCATACCCAAAATAATTAGTTATCTCTGATCCATTGGGTTTCATAATAAATGTCACCTCCTTAGAGAGAATTGCCATGACCATATCTGCTATACTCCTGCATTAGCACAGTTTCAAGTGCAAAAGCACATGTTATATGCTATAACATGGATGAACCTAAAATCATCATGACATGTGAAAGGAGCTCTTCTCATGCATGGTACGATTCCATTTACAGGAAATATCTATAAAAGTGAACTCCATAAAGACAGAAAGTGTCCTTACATTATTTTATCACCTTCATTTCAAGAAGATATAGGTGGTCCTAAGCTAAACCAGCTTCACTAACTCACATTCTTTCTCCCCCCTTTCTCCCCTCTCTCTCATTACACATATACACACATACACTCAAACCAAGAGTATGAATGCTCATTATTTACAATACTCTTCACCAATCCATGACAAATTTTGCAACTTACTTTATCATAAACACCTAATTATGATTTTCCCAGAGGTTTGTGCAATAGTATCTCTACTTGCTCCTCAAAGGGACTCACTGAAATGTTCAACTCACCAGAACTTCCACCTACAATATGCTGTAAATCATATGGGTTGTTGGATCGGCCATAGATCTTGTTGCTGGATTCGTACCACATGCACAGCTCACTACAGTTGGTTATGCCAAGGGGAATGGCACCAGCTTTCTTCAGTAAAGCCACTACAGTGGCATCGGTTTTGGAAATGACATTACGACGATTCACAAGGCCAGAAGAATTAGGCATCCCTGTAAAGTCCACAAGATGAGAAAGTTAAAATGTTATTAAATAAAAATAGAAACAATTTTTTGAGTACCTTTAATGAACCAACCCAGCCATATGTGAGCTTAGTACTGACAGGTGGTATGACGTTGTGGAAAGTACATAGGCTTTGGAATCAGAACTGAGTTCAAAGCCCATCTCTTTAGCTTACCAACTCTACAAACACTGTGAAGGTCACTTAATTTTCCTGATTTTTGGTTTTTATAGGAATAAACTAAATGTAAATTATGAACACATTTAATAAATAAAAGTTATTATTAATTCCACCATTCAACAACCCAAAATGTTAAGTACTTTTATTAACCCATCTTAGAGAATAGTTTAGAGAAGTAAAAAGACAGCATCAAGGTCATGCAGAAAATCGAGAGAAAGGCTAAAAAAAGATCTAGGTATACATATAAAAACTTGGTATAAAATAAAAGTGCTTGAAAGTGGAAAATCATTAAAATATTAAAAGAAAATATATGCACATATCTTATAACCTCAGGTTTTCAAAAATTTTAAATGATATTAAAGCAGAAATTGTAAAACAAAATTTATTCACTCAAAATATTAATTTTGTTCAATAAGTCATAAATAAAGATAAAAGACAAGCAAGAAAGAGAAGTTATGTGCTATAAATTTCAAAGAATGAGTATCCAAAATATATAAAGAAATCCCACAGCTCTACAAGAGAAAGACAAAAACACCGATAAAAAAAAGGCAAAGAAAATTAACAAGAATTTCAGACAAAGAATCCTGAAAGGCCATAAAAACATATGAGAAGTTGCTAAACCTCTAAAGTAATCCAGGAAATCCCAAAATAAATCAATAATGAGATATCATTTTTCATCTACCTCACTGACAAAAAAATTAGTTAAAGGACATCATGTTTTGGCAAAAACAGAGAAATGGAACTGCTCATATACTTGTAAGAGAATGTAACTGATAAAATACTATGGTAAGCAATGTCACAATATCTAGTAAAGTAGAAGATGTTTCATGCTTTGTGAACCAGCAATCTGAATATTATACATACTGCCATGAAAAACTGTCACACATATGCATATTGCTTATAATGGGAAAAAATAGAAACAATCTAAGAAGGATAAGGGGAAAGTAGGTTGTAATTTATTCATATAATAAAAGAAGATGTACAGTATGACAAAATTAATGAAAAAAACACAGACAGAATATTTATTATTCTGTATTGAATTCATAAGCACATGAAAATATTAAGAATATACTTGCAAGATAAAGTAACTTCAGGATAGTCATCATGTGTGTTGTTTATGAGGGGGGAAGAGAAAAGAGAAGGCTCATGCAAATGGGGATGACAGGCAAAGGAGACATAAATTTTTTTCTGTACTACTTTACTCTATTTAAGAAGAAAAATAATTAGCCTATAGGGAATTACAAATTAAGTGCAGATTAAAACCAGAATGAGGTGTCATACTCTAGCCACTAAGATAGTCAAAAAGAGACAATAACAAATAGTAAGGATATAGAGAAATGGGAATCCTTACATACTTCCAGTAGCAATGTAAAATGGTATGGGCATTTTCGAAAAAAATTACAGATACTCAAAATGTTAAACATAAATTTCTTAGATAATGAAGCAATTACACTCATATATATGTATGTCTGTGTGAGTGTGTGTGTGTGTGTGTGTGTGTGTGTGTGGTGTATATATATATATATATATAACCACGAAAATTGAAATCATATTCCCACATAAAGCTTGTACACAAATGCTCATTGTTCATAATAGCCCAAATGAGGATATATCCCAAGTTTCTATCAAACTGTGAATGGATAAACAAAATAGCATATAGCTATATAATGGAATATCACTCAGAAATAAACAACAATGAAGTATACTAATATATGCTATAACATGGATGAACCTAAAATCATGATATGCGAAAGGAGCTCCTCTCATGCATGGTACGATGCCATTTACAGAAAATATCCATAAAAGTGAACTGCATAAAGACAGAAAGTAGTTTATTGGTTGCCTGGAGTTAGGGAACAGAATAAATGTAAATGATATGAGAGATTTTATTTAGGAGAAATAAGTGTTTTACTACTACATTATGGTAATGGATGCATAACTTACTAAATTTACTTAAATGTGGATTTATTATATGTAAATAACACATTAAAAAAAGAAGGAGGACTTCTGGTCAAGATGGTAGAGTAGGTAATCACTGTGCTCATCTCTTCCTATGACCTCATCAAAATTACAACTAAATTGAAGAACAACCGCTTCTGAGAACAACCTGAATAGTGGATGAACATAAGTCCTATAACTAAGGACACATAGAAGAAGCCACCTGGGGACTGATAGGAGGGGTGGAGATCTGAAACAACTTTATCTCACACCTATGTATGGTGGTTAAGAATCGGGAGGGATATCTTGGCTGTGGAGGTCCCCACTGAAGAGGAAGACTTGCAGCCCCACACCAGACTCCCCAGCCCAGAGAACCAGTGCTAGGGGGAAGAGTCACCACGACATCTGGATGTGAAAAACAGTAGAAACTCAGCCCAGGTGAGATGCAAGGCCCCGAGCACAGACTCACTCGCAAACACTCACCCTAACCTCCAGAAAAGGGACAGCAGCTCAAAAATTGGCAGGGATGTATGTGGAGAAACTGAATTGTCTGCTTTCAGAGTGAGGGCTGGTGGAGCACCTCTTTCCAGGACAAAGTGCTGGGAGGCGCCATTGTTTATGTGTTGAGCCCTCCACCCACACACAGCCTGCAAGTGTAGGCAGATGATGAAACTGAGTCTCCATTAACTTAGCTATCACCACTCTGGCACTACCCTGCTGAGTCTCTAAGATCCTGTCCCACTCAATTCATGCACCTGGCCTAAACTTCTTTCAGAGTCTAATCCACACAAGTGGCAAGCCTGGGCCCATGCTGCAGTATTTCCTAGAATCTATCAAAGGTCTATGAAATAAAAAAAGGAGCAGCTTGCTTCATGCTTCGTACCTCTTATTAAGTGGCCCCAAGCACGGCACTAGTGGCAACCAGCTTCAGTTCATAGTATAACCAATCCCAGGTGCTTCCAACCCCAACACAGGCAGCTATCAACCACAGAACACTTTGTAGATCCCATCCAGTAGCTCCAAGCCAGACAGAGGCAGTGGCTGACCTTGGCCTTTACTGGAGTCCCTCCAAAGAGGCTCCATAACCAACACACAAGTTAGCTGGCTTTAGATGAAAGCAGAGCACCACCCAATTAGCACCACAAATGATACACCCGAAACAGTGTACTTGGCTGGTACCAGAGCCCCGCTAAAACAATCCTGCTCCACGTGGTCAGCCCCCAAGCTACAGCTTGTCTGTTGTAGTCACGGCTAGTACTCAGTCAGCCTGAGGGTCACTCTCACCCACTGCAGGGGCAATAGCAATCAAGGCTCAACTGCAACAGAAGGACACAAAACAACTCACACAAGGGACACACTTGGATCACCTAGCTCAGGTAAATGGGGAGACTGCGCCACTGGGCCCCATAGGACACCTACTACATAAGCTCACACTTCCAGGACCAGGAGACATAGTAGATCTACCTAAAACATAGAAAAAACACACAGAGAGGCAAGCAAAATAGAGAGATAAACATATTCAAAATTAAAGAACAGGTCAAAACTCCAGAAAAAAGACTAAACAAAATGGAGGCAAGAAATCTACAAGATGCGGAGTTCAAAACAGTGTTTATAAGGATGCTCGAAGAACTTAGGGGAAGAATATGCTTTCAGTGAGAATTCAACAAAGAGATATGAAACATAAAAAATGAAATAGAGAAGTTCTAGTCAAGATGGTGGCGTAGGTCAATGTTATGTTTGCCACTTCCCATGACTACATTAAAATTACAACTAAATTACAGACCAATCTGGAAAACTATCTGAAGACTAGCTGAACAGAACTCCTATAATTAAGGATATAAAGAAGAGGCCACATTGAGACCCGTAGTAGGAGTGGATACACAAAATGGGCTGACTCCAAACCCATGAGAATTGGGAGGACTATCTTGGGTGCAGAGGTACCCCCAGATACCTCTGCACCCAAGTGGCCCCAGGCTCACACCTGGCTCCCCAGCCCAGGATTCCAGTGCCAGGAAGAGGAGCCCCAACAACTTCTGGCTGTGAAAACCAGTGGGGATTCTAACAATCTGGGTGAGAGAGAAGACTGGGTGGAAACACAGATGTCTCCTTAAAGGGCCCGCACAGAGACTTGCTCACTCATAGACACTCGCTCTGGGTTCCAGTGGAGGGACAGCAGCTCGGGAGGTGCCAGAGACATACAGGGAGAGACTTAGTTGTGTGGCTTCAGGGGGAGGACTGCTGGAACAGCTGTTACTGTCTCTGTGTTTAGCCCTGCTCCTGAGTAGCCTGCAGGTGGGCGCCATCTTGCCTGTATTGAGCCCGCCCCCACAGTCGAATCTGGATCTACACTGGCCCAGTGAGATCTACTCACTCCACCCAACTCGTGAATTGCCTAAAGTACATTCCTAGCTGGGCAGCCAGCCCCGCCTAGCCCTCTTGGCAGGAGACTTTTTTGGCAATGATCATAAGACTGACTTCACACATCTCAAAGGACAGTGCAGGTGGTGGGCAAACAGCTCCAACCTGAGCTGCAATGTTTCTTGAACAAATCTCAGAGTACTGGGGCCCCAGGTGAGTGGCAATTGGCTTCAGTGTGACTGAGACTTTTGTGAATGGCCAGAGGCTCAGCAGTGGTACCAAATCTGGGCCTACACTAACCTGGAGAGTGCCTCTCTCTACCATGGCGATGACCTGGGATCTTGCCTCACCAAATTCCCATACCGCCCAGGACTCCTTCAGCTGCTAGGCCTTATGGGCAGCCTGCAGGCAGCTTCATATGTTGAAGTGTCCTAGATCCTTTACTGAGCTGCCCCAGGCCCAGTGCTGGTGACAGTTGGCCTTGGTTTGTGGCGTGGCCTCTCTCACATACCTCCAGGTCAAGCTTAGGAAGCAACCAAACTCAGAGATATCTTTGTAGCTCCTACAAGGAAGCTCCAGGCCAGTCATAGGGAGCAGCTGACCTTAGACTGCATGGGAACTCCTTGCAAGGAGCCAGAACCAACAAACCTGAAGGCTGGCATTAGAACTCAACTTCAGGGCAAAGGCTTGAGGGGAAGCTTACTCCCAGACAGAACTGCTGGCGGGACCATTGTTCCTTTGTTGAGCCCTCCTTGCTCCAGCATGCAGATGCAGTTGGCCACCGTATACAAGTCTCTATCCACCTGGATAACACAGGTTGCTCTGCCCAGGTAATTCCCTGAGACCCCTCCCCTTCCAACTTGCAGGCCCATCCAATCTGCTTCCAGTTGTTTTTTTTTTCATGCAAATGGCTCTCTTGGTTCATGCTGTGAACTTTCCTATGGTCTCTCAAAGGTTCACAAGACCCAAAGAAATAGCATCTGACCTCAGTGTGCCCCATACCTCTTGCTGAGCAGCCCCAAGCCCAGCACTAGCGGCAGTTTTCCTTGGTTTGTGGCTTGGCCTCTTGAAGCACATCCAAACCCAGCACAGGTGGCAGCCAGCCTTGCTACCCAACTTGGCATCTCGAGGCACCTCTAATCCCAGCACAAAGGGCAGCCACTTATAAATTGCCTGTTGACTCTTGCTAGGTTGTCTATACGTCTATACAGTGCACAGCCATGGCTGAACTTGGCCTGCGACTGAGCCCCTCCTTGGAGGCCCTTAGGTGGGCATGCCCAATGGCTGGCTTCGACCTGAGTTGGAGCACCATCCTGGGGTGCATATGAGGAGGTGCATACCCAAAGGGCAGAACTGGGCAAGCACCAGAGCACTGCTAAAGTGAATCCTGCCCCATAGGAACATAGACTGAAATGGGATAGAAAAAGATATTTCATGAAAATGAAAACAAAACAAAACAAAACAAAACAAAACAAAAGCTGGGGTAGCAATACTTAACCAGACAAAATAGACTTAAAAAACAAAGGCTATAATAAAAGACAAAGAAGGACCTAGTAATCTCACTTCTGAGTATTTATCTGAAGAAACCAAAATACTACTTCAAAGGGACACATGCAACCATATGTTCATAGCAACATTATTCATAATAGCCAAGATATGGAGGCAACCTGGGTGTCCTTAATGGATGAATGGATAAAGAAGATGTGGTGCATACCTACAATGAAATAGTACTCAGCCATAAAGATGCATAAAATCTTACCATCTGCAACAACAAGGAAGGATCTAGATGGTATTGTGCTGAGTGGAGTAAACCAGACAGAGAAAGACAAATGCCATATGATTTCACTTACAAGTGGAATTGAACAACAACAACAAAAAAAACCACACAAACAAAATAGAAACAAACTCATACATATAGAGAACATTTTGAGGGTTGCAAGATGGGTGGTGAGGAGGGGATGGTGGGGAGTGCATAAAAGAGAAGAAAGCATTAAGAAGTACAAATTGGTAGTTTCAAAATAGTTATGGGATGTAAAGTGTAGCATACGGAATATAGTTAATAATATTGTAACGACTATGTATGGTGTCTGATGGGTACTGGATTTATCGAGGTAATCACTTCATGGGTTATATAAATGTCTCATCACCATGTTGTACACTTGAAACTAATAATACTGTATATCAACTATAATTGAAAAATTAAAAAAAAAATTTTAAAAAGAAATACAAATTGATAGTTACAAAATAGTCATGGGGATATAAGGTACACTACAAAAAATATAGTGAATAATCTTGTAACAACTGTGTGTGGTGTCAGATGCATACTAGATTTATCAGGGTGATCACTTTATAAGTTATATGTCTAATCACTATGTTGTACACCTGAAGCTAATCTAATATTGTATGCCAACTATAAATGAAATATTAAAAAAATATTTAAAAAAGGACACATGTCCCCGTGACTTCTTTGTATCTCATTGTAATTTTGACTTGTATTTCCCTAATAGCTTGTGAAATTGAGCATCTTTTCATATGTCTGTTGAGCATTTGTATGTCTTCTTGGGAGAAGTGTCTATTCCGGTCCTCTGCCCATTTACTGATTGGATTTTGTTGTTGTTGTTGTTGTTGTTGTCATTGTTGAGTTATATGAGTTCTCTATATTTTAGATACTAGCCCCTATCGAAGGCACTGACTGCAAATATCTTTTCCCATTCAGTTGGTTGCTTCTTTGTTTTCTTGATAGTTTCTTTTGCTGTGCAGAGCTTTTTATTTTGATATAGTCTCATTCATTTATTTACGCTTGTACTTCTCTTGCTTTTGAGGTCAAATTTATATATGTCTCTAAGTTCAAATTCCATGAGTTTAGGACCTGTTTTCTTCTATGTAATTCCTTGTTTCAGGCCTTATATTTAGGTCTATAATGCACTTTCAGTTAAATTTTGGTGTATGGTGACAGCAGTCTAGTTTCATTCTTTTGTATGTGGCTTTCCAATTTTCCCAGCACCATTTATTGAGAGGTTTTCTTTTCTCCATTGTATGTTTTTAGCTCCTTTATTGAAAATTAGTTGCCTATATATATGTGGGTTTACTTCTGGGCTCTCAATTCTGTTCCACTCGTGTGTGTGTGTGTGTGTGTGTGTGTGTGTGTGTGTGTGTGTGTGTGTTTCTACCAATACCATGCTGTTTTGATTATTGTCACCGTAAATAATTTGAAGTCAGGCAGAGTGATACCTCAGGCCTTGTACCTTTTTTTCTCAGGATTACTTTGGCTATTTGAGGTCTTTTGTGATTCCATACAAATCTTATGATTTTTTTGGTTCTATTTCTTTAAAAAATTCCATCGGGAAAATGCCATTGAAATTTTGATGGAAATTGAATTAAATCTGTATACTACTTTGGGTAATAAGGCCATTTAAACTATGTTGATTCTTCTGATTCATGACCATGATCCATTTCTTTGTGTCTTCTTCAAATTCTTTTAATAATGTCTTATAGTTTTCAGTGTACAGGTCTTTCACATCCTTTGTTAGGTTTATTCCTGGGTATTTTATTCCTTTTGTTGCAATTGCAAAAGAAATTTTTTTATTTCTTGTTCTGAAATTTTATTATTAATGTATAGAAATGTAATGGATTTTTGTATGTTGATTTTGTATCTGCAAGTTTACTGTATTTGTTTATTGCCTCTAATAGAATTTTTGTAGATTTTTTAGGGTTTTCTATTTTGAGAATCATGTCATCTGCACAAAGTGACAATTTGACTTCTTCATTCCCAATGTGGATGCCTTTTACTTCTTTCTCTTGCCTGACTGCTCTAGACAGTACTGACAATACCGTATTGAATAAGAGTGGTGATAGCAGAGAAACCTGTTTTGTTCCCGACCATAAAGGAAAAAGTTTCAGTTTTTCACCATTAAGTATGATGTTATCTGAGGGTTTGTCATATACAGCCTTTATTATGTTGAGATACTTTCCTTCTATACCTATTTATTAAGTGTTTTAATCATAAATAGATGGTTTTGATCATAAATGATGCTGTATCTTGTCAAATGCTTTTTCTGAATCTACTGATATGATCATATGAATATTATCCTTTATTTTATTTATGTGGTGTATGATATTGATCAATTTATGTACGTGGAACCATCCATCCTTGTGCCCCTGGAATGAACCCCACTTGATCAAGATGTATTCTTTTTTAAATGTATGGTATTTGATTTGCTAGTATTTTGTTTAGGCTTTCTACATCTGTTTTCATCAGAGATATTAGTCTAACATTTTCTTTTTTTGTGTTATCCTTACCAGGTTTTGTTCTCAACATCATTTAATTCTGCTCTAATTTTATTATCTCCTTCTTTCTGCTGACTTTGGGCTCCATTTGTTCTTCTAGTTCTAGTTTTTTAAAAATGTAATGTTAGGTTGTTGATTTGGGCTCATTTTTGTTTCTTGAGATAGGCCTGTAATGATATGAACTTTCCTCTTATTATTGCTTTTGCAGTATCCCTAAAGTTTTGATATGTTGTAGTATCATCCTCATTTGTATATATGTATCTCTTGATCTTTCCTTTTATTACTTCTTTGATCCAGTCATTCTTTAGTAGCATGTTATTTAATCTCCATATATTTATGGTTTTCTCCACTTAGTATTATTATTATTGTTTTTGCGGTTGATCTCCAGTTTCAAGGTACTGTGGTTGGAGAATATGCTTAGTATGATTTTAATCTTCTTAAATTTATTGAGGCTAGTTTTGTGTCCCAACACATTGAGAATGTTTCATGTGTGCTAGAGAATATATAATCTTGTGTTCTGAGATGAAAGGCTCTGTAAATGTTGATTATGTCCAGTTCATTTAATGTGTCATTTAAGGCTGACATGTCAGGCCTCCTATTGTGATTGTGTTTTTGTTAGTTTCTCCCTTTGGTTCTGTTAGAAGTTGCCTTATGTATTTTTATGTGCTCTGATTGGAAGCATATACATTGGTAAGTGTTATGTCTTCTTGATGTATTGTCCCCTTTATCTTTGTGAAGTATCCATCTTTGTCTGTTGTTACCTATTTTATACTGAAGTCTATTTCATTGGATATAAGTATGTCTATACTGCCTTTTTTTCTGGAAGCCATTGCCTGGAGTATCATTTTCTACCCTTTCACTTTGAATCTATATTTGCCCTTGCAACTGAGAAGTGTCTCGAAAGCAGCATATGGTTGGGTTTTGGTTTTTGATCAAATCTGCTACTCTGTACCTTTTTATTGGCGAGTTCAGTCCATTTATATTTAGGGTGATTACTGACATATGAGGTTTTCCTATAGCCATTTTATCTTTTGTTTTCTGATAGTTCAGTGTCTCCACTGTTTCTTTGCCCTTGTGATTCTGTCTGTTATTTTAGTTTCGTGGTATTCTATGGTTTTTCCCTCTGTTCCCTCTTTTTTTTAAGTTATATGTCTCAGTTCTGGATTTTCTTGAGGGTTATCATTCAGTTTACGTAAAAGAAAGTTTCATATACATAGTAGTCCTTCTTCTTCCTCATATGTCTTATTTCCATTCCCCTTTGCAAATTCAGACTTTTACCCTCTTTACTTTTCTGTTTTTGTTGTCTCAAATTATCCCTATTTATGCTGTGAGTTCATTTCTGAGTTGCAGCAGCTACTATCATCTTCTCTCTTAAAAATATGTTTATATTCTTTAACTATTATATAATATTTAAATTTATAATACCCCAAATAAGGTTTACAATACTCTATTTGTCTGTTAGTCATCTTACTCATAGATTTATATCTTTTTGCCTGTTGTTTCAGGTAGAATAATCCCCGTAAGTATTTCCTGTAATGCAGGCCTTGTGGTGGAAAAATCTCTTAGCTTATGTATGGCTGTAAAGGACTTTATTTCTCCTTCATATCTAAAAGCGATATTTGTTGGATATATTATTCTTGGCTGGTAGTTTCTCTATTTCAATAGTTTGAATATTTGATTTCACTCTCTCCTAGCTTGTAGAATTTCTGCTAAAAACTCTGATGATATTCATGTGGATGGGGAGTATGGCATAGGGAATGTAATCAGTAGTATTATAATGGCATGTGTAGAGCCAGATTGGTGATAGAGTAATCACAGGAATCATTTCATAAACTATATAAATGCATAACCAATGTACTATATACTTGAAACTAATAATGAAATTTTAAAAATTCGATGATACTCTAATGAGCTTTTCTTTAGAGGTTACCATTTTCTTTTCCCTGGCTGCCTTAAGAATTCTTTGTTATTAATTTTTGACAATTTTGATATAATGTACCTTAGAGAAGGTCTTTTTGTATTGAGATAATTAGGTGTTTTGATGATTCTTAGATTTGATGATTCAGTTCTTTCGATAGGTTTGGGAAGTTCTCATTGATTGCCTGAATAGCATCTCTGTTCTCTTCTACCTCTCTTCTTCTGGTATACCTATTATTCTTATATTACTCTTTCCAATGGTGCCAGATAGTTCTATAGGTTTTTTTGAAAAAATTTTAACTCTCAGTTCTCTCTCTCTTCTATCCACATCATTTCCAGATTTCTGTCTTTGATATCATTAATTTTTTCCTCTATCTGGTCAGCTTTATTTCCTAAGCTCACTATTTCATTCTTCATCTCTTCTATTGAGTTTTTAGCTCCAAAGGTTCTATTTGGTTCTTTTAAAAAGTTTCAATCTCTTTGGTGAAGTATTCTTTTTATCACTGATTTTATTTCTGAATACATTAAACTGTCTGCATCTTCTTGCATTTCACTGTATTTTTTCAAAACTGCAATCTTGAAATCTCTGTCATTTAAATTACATATTTCTATATCTTTAATTTTATTTTCTGGAGATTTTTCATTTGCTTTCTGAGCTGTCTTGTCACCATAGTTGTTCATGGTATTTGATAAATTATTTATCTACCTAGACATTTATGAGAATGTACTTTACTTTTTAAAAGAATTATTATTTCGAGTGATCTCTCTTTAGCAGGTTGATAAGAGATTTTTGTTGTTGTTGTTTTCCAGTAAGTGGCATACAAGCCTCCTGCACTGCCCAGGCCTCTCTAGTGGCAAAAAATGCCCTTTATTCTCTGAGGAGGTGTGTGTCTCGTCTATGACTAAGTGGCCTTGGTCCCACAGCTCTATCCACATGAGCAAATGTGGTGGATGATGGGGTGCTGAGCTCCTAAAGAGCTCTTGAAGTCCTGGTGCTACTTTAGCAGTAAGGTGCAGTGTTGTGCTGCCTAAGGTACCCCAGTGCTTCCGCCAGGGTCAGCCTGGATGGGTGGGGGTGGGGTAGGGAAGAAAAGCCCACCACTGTTCCTATGGCTTTGTTTTCCTTGTAATGGCGACCACCAGACTTCAGCTGCCTGGCTTTCATTCATCACCGCTATACCCCTAACCAGCTGCATGCAGTGTGCATCTCAGTTCCTAGGGCTGCAGACTCTTGCTCTGTAGCCCAACACTCGCTGCTAGCTCTGGGATGGTGCAGGGAGGTGAACTCAGTGAGGGTGGGAGAAGGCAGCCAGGTTCCATGGCTCAGCTTTTTGAGCTGTTGCTTCTCTATACTGTCTCAGCCCTGGCCTCTGCCCTGATCCCTGGGTTCTGCCTCAGTATATGCTGATCACTCAGGCATGAATGCATAGGACTACAGAGAGTGCACTCCACAACCCGATTCCTCCCCTCTCCCTCAGTACTGCAGGGAGCTCCAGGCTGCTTCCACAGCACCCTTCTCTGCTCTCTTCCCTTTCTTCTTCCCTTGCTCAGCCGATTTGCCCACTTTCAGATGTTTTGATATGCAGATCTCTCAGAAGTGTTTGTGTGTTAGGCTGGGAATCTTCCGTTGTATTGTACCTGTTTAATTCATTGAAGTTTCAAGGGGAGAGATCAAGGGGCCCCCTCACACTGCTGTGCTTCTGACATTACTCCCATATTTTCCTTTTCTCTTCAATCATTTTTGTTTATTTCTGTCTCTCTAGGAATCTGTACATTTCATTTGTGTTGCCTAATGTGTTTATATTAAGTTACTGTTATTAATTTATAATTCCTTTAATATGATTAAAAACTGTACTCATTCTACCTATCTTTCTAGATTTTACTCTTATTCTCTCTCTTGTTTCTGTAGCTAAAATCTTGTCAGTTTTCAGATTATTTCAAACCAACTTTTAGTTTCATCAATTTCACCTATTATTTTATTGTTTTCTAGCTTACTCTAATCTGTATTGTTTCTTTCTACTTGGTTTAGATTTGGTTTGCTCTCCTTTCTCTAGTTTACTAAGGTGGAAATGTAGATCATTGATTTTAAATATTTTTTTTTCTTCAAATATACTCATCCAAAGGTCTGAATTTCCCTCTAATCATTTCTTTAGCTGTATCCCAAACGTTTCAGTATATTGTTGCTTTGTTTCTTTTTAGTTCAAAAGTTCCATTTTGCTTTTTTCTTTGACCCATGAATTACTTAGAAGTATGTTTAATTGTCAAACACCTGGGATTTTCATTTACTTGTAAATGAGATAATACTACCATTCCTATAGTCTGCTTTGAGAATTAATGGGCACTGAGCATAGCCCCTCATGTGCCATGCAATTCTAACAGATGATGGTCACTATTGTCTCTCTTCCCAACTTGCAGAATATTTCCCTTCAATTCAAAAATGAAGAAATCCCTTACATTAGTCTTTCCCTTTGGTAATATTTTTTTTCAGTTTATAACTTCAGAGTACATATGCCATTTGTGGGTTCGACCCATGTATCTAAAAAACAGTACCTTGCAGCTGGAAGGCTTCTTTGACTGTCAAAGGAACCCCTAGGAAGGGCCATTTTTTTTCCAGGGTGGCATCATCTTCCCAATGCTCCGAGAGCTTCATATCTACAGCATGAGCCTCCTTCTTAGCTTCTTCAAACCTCGAAAAAATAAAACAGAGGTGTTATCAAGCACACAAAGTAGCCATCTACCATATTAAAAGAACATAGATTTGGCATACTGAAATTAATGTACTTGTCAAGATACGTATAAAGCTAACCCCCCTTTTGTTATGGTGACATTGGTTAACATAATCCAGTAAGTATCAAGTGTACAATTTAACAGGTGTGTGTGTGTACACACACACATATATATACATATGTATATATGTATATATGTATATATGTATAAATGCCTCTGAATAAACTGTCATGTGACTTAAAATAATTTTGATATATATTGTATATATTATATATATAAAATTGTATGTTCACGACCCATAGTTAAAATTCTTTCTGTCACTACATATTTGACTCCTTTTACCCCATCTACTTCCTCCCTCCCCTCCATCCTATGGTAACAACTAGTCCATTGTCCATGTCCATGAGTCTCTGTTTGTTTGTCCCGTTTGTTGCTTTTAGGTTTATATCCCACATATAAGTGATATCATGTGATTTTCAACCTTCTTTGTCTGGCTTATTTTGCTTAGCATGATTATCTCGAGGTCCATCCACGTTGTCGCAAATGGCAGTCTTTCATCTCTTCTTATGGCTGAGTAATATTCCATTGTATATATGTACCACAGCTTCTTTATCCAACCATCTATTGTAGGACAATTGCAGAGGCTAAATATATTTATAGTTATATGCATAAAATATAATGGTATACATGAAATTATGGAATAAAATTTTAAGGAACAATACAATGTGTTTCGATATAGAAGAGACAAGTAACAAAATAATAGAAGAAGATAATTCTATTCTAGAGGAGATACATCAGCAAGATGGCACAGCAGGAAATACCAGCCCTCATCCTCCCACAAAATAAAACAATTAGATAGCTATCTATGAAACAAAAGAGGCCTTGGAGGACTCAAGAATCCAAATAAGAAAAAATAAGCATGTAGAAAGGATTGCTAGAGAGAACACCATAGTGGAGATGTTTGAAGACAGCTAGGAATAAAAGTGGGCAGAAGCTATCTGTATCAGCCATGCAGAGGATCCCATGGTAGTCCCCAATGACCTGCCCTTTGTAGGACTAGAGCAGCCTTTTCTGCTGAGGACCTCAACAGTTTCCACAACAACTGTGGACCTCCTGAGGCTTTCACAGCAGAGGATCATGCAGTGCTCATCAGCACAGATCCCAACAGACTGCTCTGCATGGACACTGGGGGCCTTTGCCACTGAGGTAACCAACAACTGTCACCCACATGAACCCGCCATAGAGGGAAAAACTGTTGTATCTGCTCTAAAAAAAGTTTCTATTGTATCACCGTGGAATCAGGATTGCCAGCTGCCCAAACCTACATACACTTCATATCCAAGAGCAATGGCTGCTCCATGTGTACTTGCACTTCAAACCCCAGCTCTGAAGCCATTCTGCACATGCCCACTTTCCGTAGCCTAGCTCCAAATCCTGATATATGAGCTTCCACTGCTCAGGAACTGGAGCCACCACTGCTACAGGCCACACAGAGATCTGGACTTCAGAGTCACTGTTCACATATGCTGACACTCCAGACTCAGGTTCCATAGTAGCTCTGTATGTGCCCACATGCCAGGCATCAGAGTTATTGATGCTATGAAGTGCAAGTGATACAGGCCCCCCTGAAACTTTGCCCTCCACAAGTATTCATATTTGAGAATCTCCTCCTATCCGTGGCTACATCTGTGTTAATAATCAGGCACTGGAGCCACCACCACTGCAAGCTAGCCAGTGCCTATCACTCTGTAAGAACAGATATTGGCTCTGTGTCTATTCCACAGGCATCCATGCATCAGACACCAGTGCAACAAACACTGTGAAATAGCCTGAGAACCAGAACGAGTGTCAAAAAGGATCTCTTCAGTGAGGACATCATTCACAAGAGAAAAAAAAAACCAGGAAGCCTCTAGCAGAACCTCACTACCACTGCAGACACCTGCAGCTTTGGTCACCAAGGATCTCTACACTGACCTCAACTAACAGAGCTGCAATGAAACTATGCCACTCCGATTATCCTGGAGCCAGAATCATCATACTCAATCCCACTGGCTCCCTCAAACCCATCCACAGATGAAAGACTTTACCCATCAAAAGCAGTCCATAAGGTGTGGAAATTGGTAACCACGCCATAAGATGTGCATATATCAACACAAAGCTACAAGAAACAAAAAAAAACTTTTTAAGCATGACTCCACAAAACAAACAATAATTTTCTAGCAACTGACTACACAGAAATGAAGATCTATGAATTTCCTGAAAAAAATTGTTTTAAGAGGCTCAGTGAGCAATAAGAAAACACAGATCAATAACTCAATGAAATAAATACAATACATGAACAAAATGAGAGGTTCAGCAAAGAAATAAAAATAATACAAAAGAACTAAACAGAAATTATGAAGCTGAAAACACTAAATTAAATGAAAAATGAAACAGCGTATCAATACCAGACTCAATCAATCAGAAGAAATAATTTGTGAACCTGAAGAGGAGTCATTTAAAATTATATAGTCAATGAAGAAAAAGAATGAAAAGAATGAAGAAAACCGATATGTATTAAGGGATTCATCAAGTGAAATGTATTCATCAAAAAAAATAATATTCACATTATAGAATTTCTAGAAGGAGTAGAGAGACGGAAAAAGTATCTGTGCTCTTTTGTTCATTATACCATTTTCACAATAGCCAATTTACATAAAACCTCAGTGTCTATATATGGATGAATGTATAAAAGAAAATATATTTTATATATATATATATAAACAATGGAATATTATTTAGACATAAAAAATAAGTAAATAGTGTCATCTGCAACAACATGGATGAAACTTGAGGGCATTATGCTAAGCGAAATAAGCCAGACAGAGAAAGAGGGTATATGGGGTCAGTTTTATGGAATCTAAAAAAATTTTTTTTATTGAATTCATAGAAACTGAGAGTAGAATGGTGGATGCCAGGGGCTGGGGCAGAGGAAAATGAGGAGATATTGGTCAAAGGGTACAAATTTTCAGTTATAAGATGAATATATTTGACGATCTATTACACAGCACAGTGACTATAGTTTTCAATACTGTACTATACACTTGAAATTTGTAAGAGAGTAAATATTACACATTCTCACCAAAAAAAAAAGAAAAGGTAACTCTGTGAGGTCAAAAAATATACATATATTAAATCATCATGTAGTGCACTTTAAATATACATATTTGTCAATTATATGTCAATAAATCTGGAAAAAGTTAAAACATTACAAAAAGATAGCTATTCTAGAAGCCAAAGGAAGAGATTATTTCAAGAATAGGGCAATTATAATTCTGGTAATAATAGAAACATGTTACCGTATGCTGAATGCACTTCATATGTCAGTGTTTATATTTTATCTTCATTAATTCAGTCCTCGTAGTAATTCCATAAATATGTAACATTTGCCCAATTATACTGAAGATAAAGGTAGTTTAAAGACTCACCTGAGGTCATATTGTTATATGTTACAGACATTGTTGGCTGCCATGCAAGATCCACTTTTCCCGAGTATTAAGAGAACCTCAATTTTTTTAGACAACTACCTTTCTCATTGGCCATATATTTTAGGGGAGTAGGTCCAATCCTCAGCCTTAACGGTATGATTTCTTACTTGTTTAACACAATCACAGTTGATGCTATTCAACTTGCCAGAAACAGGTTTATCTAGAGGCATCTGGCCACAATTTTCTCCTTTGAGATATGAAGTATAGCAACTATCCTATGATAATGAGTCTCAAGGCAAATGAGTACATAGGTTACTGATGACATTATTCAGCTGCTGAATTAATTCTGGGGCTAATCTCCCTAAGGACTCCCTGCTCTATGGGATAATATATTTCTTTGTTTTAAGCTATTTTGATTTTATTTGCAGTGAAAATCATCTAAACTGACAGAGTTGGCAGGTTGTTTTCAATTGAGTAGTAGTCAAAAGCTAGTTTCAGTGAGTGTCAGCTAAACAGAAGGTAGAGATTTAGAGAAAATAATTGTTGACTATATTTTATAGAAGCCTGCCTATGTCAGAAGAATAAGGGCATTATGACTGCCAGTTAGTTATAGCAAGATATCATCTGAAAATATTATCATCCGTCTCTTAAAAATACACAGAATCTGGCTACCTGAAGGTACTGTATTAGAGCAGTCAGAGTCCAGGCTTCGGAGACAAAGTTATCTGTGATGGCTATGTGACCTAGCAAGTGACAACTTTCTAAACCTCCATTTCGCCATCTATAAAATGGGGATAATAATAAGATCTACAAGCTTTGTCAATGTGTACAACACAGTACTGAGCACACAGGACACAACAAAAGGTTGCTATTACTATCATCATTACTAATATCATCACATTCTCTTGACAGTCAATAAAATTTATCAGGCAATTCAAAGGGTTAGGGTTATAGCAGATTAGGCCAAAGCCAAATTACTCAAATCAGAGCTCAGAGAATTGGCAACACAAAATTTAGGAAATATTCTACAAGCCTCTATATCAGAAAAACAATGAGAAGAACTACAGCAGGTGTTTCTTCAACACCTCCTACTAGCATATCAGCACCAATCAAAGTAGTATGACATTGACAGCCTACTTGGTGGTGGTAAGACAGAGTTCCTGGAACACTTGACAGCTAGGAATGTCCCAAATGGGTGGCAGAGGTCAGTCAGACTCTAAAGTCCTTTTCCTCCCAAGTACAGGACAGAAGTAGCAACATATACTTTCCAAAGGTCTTAAAGCCCCATCATTAATATTGCCCAAATGTAAGCCACACATAATCAGTAAAAGCAGAGAACTCTAACAGGAGTTTGTTATGGGCAGAAAGGAAACTAGATACTATCACTTATAGGCTCAATGCCACAGGCAGTACTAAATCCCTGACACCAAAGAAACCCCCAGAATTTCAGCCTATCTAAAGCCAGGTACCCCAGAGAAGAATTCTCACCCCTATGGACATAGGCTAAAAATGAGTCCTAAGGCAGTCACACCAGAATAATACATAGGCTACACCCTATGGGGTGGGTGAAAGACTGTACTGAGGTCTGAGAATGCTTTTTTCATACTATATACCCTGAATTCCTGACCCCACCCAGTGATCTCAGTAGAGCAGAAGGGGGTGGAGCAAAATCCAAGGATTCCAACCTCATGTTCAGGCAAAAAGTTATACAGTATCCTTACTTGTATAGCAGAAGCTATACAGACTGCTGCCATCATCTGCTTTACTCTTATTCATTTTTCAGAGTTCTGTTTTTATATCACTTCCTCCAGAGAGGCTTCCCTGACACCTCTCCAGTACTGGCTATCCACCTCCTCTGTACACCTCCTCTGTGCTTCTACAGTATTGTCTTCTTAACCTATCAGAGTCTTAATTCGACTGTGCTATGAACAATAGGTATCTGTATGTTTCAACCACTAGACTGGGAGGTGAAATAGGTCAGGCTCTGTGTTTTGTTCACCTTCATATATTTCAACACCTAGCACAGTGTCAGGCACATAGTAGGCATTGAACAAATGTTTGTGGGATAAATGAATGAAAATGTTGGGTACTTTAGAAACATTTAATTTTGCAAGCCTATACATCTCGAGGGGCCATATTATGTTCTCATTTATAAAGAATGAAAGAAAGCCTCAGAAAGGTTCAGAAATATATCATACAATTACTAAATAGCAGAGGAAGAAATCCAACTTGGATCTTTGATTCTATACATATGTACTTTTGCTAATTTTACAACCTCTGGCCTCTGAGCCTCCCAGAAAGTTTGCCTTGGCCATTTTCCATGTTATTCAGTATTAGGAAAGAATATATCTATTGGCTAAAATACATGATCGTACATGCTCCAGGGAGTAAGGTCTACAACTCATAGCCAAAACTCAGAGTTAATCACAACCCAAGATGACTTGAAAAGCTTGCAGAGGATTAAAGGAAGTCGCATTTTGAGTTTAAAGATGAACACAGTCTAATAACAGATATCTTAAGGTATCATTTAATGAAGAACTAGTACATGTCGGATCATGTGCTAGATATTACAAATACCAAAATAATAAGATATGATCCCTGCCATTGAGGAGCTCAATCTGGTGGGTCATACAATTACAAGAACAGTGGCAATGCAGCCTCCAAGCAAGCATTCTATACCACCACTTTATGAGGAACTCAGAAAACTGTTTTCTATTGCCAACTAGTGCCCTCTTAGATCCTTCAAACACAAGGTGTTAGGAGACTGGAAGACAAACAAAAAGGTGAAGACATCTGCTTCGTCCAGTTTGCTTGTTGTTCTTGATAACACTTACAATGCTCTTTCATCCAGGCAAAAGTGGGTGGTTCCAGCTTCATCTTTCCACAATCTAAAACCAGTCTCACTACATCCCTTACAAGTACCAGTATTAGTCAGCTGGCAATTGCTGCTCAGAGATCTGAATCACAGCTCTGTAAGGTTTCCTCTTTAAGCTTCTGAGGTCTGAGCAGCAGCCAGGCAGTATCCTCTTCTCTTGTATCTGGGTCCTAACTCTGCAGGCACCTCCTCTGAGCTTCTAAATTCTGATAATCCCAATCTCTTCCCTTTGTTCTGTCAGATTTAGAGGTGGTAGCTGTTTCCTGCACTCATCATCTCTGTGTTGCTCCAGTGCTATATTTTTGGTGTTTTTTTTTCATCCCTTAAACACCTATTTCAACAAATCTGTATATCACATTTTTTAAAATAGTGTGATTTTGGACCCTGGATGAAATGAGAGTGACAAGAGCACAATGTGCCCTGGGAGCTCAGAGGTAGACACCTCATTTAAACTGAGATGATTAAATAAAGTGACATTAAGATCTGAGCTGAGTTCTCTCAAAAAATAATTCAGCCAAATATAAAAGAAATGGGGAAAGGAAATGCATTCCAGGCAGAAAGAAAACATATTCAAAGTTAGGGAGATTAGAGAGAGCACAACAGGTCAGAGGAAGTGAAGTAGTTCAGGATGCTAGAGAATAAGATAGGAAGTAACAGAGAATGCTGGCATGATGAGAAATAAGAAGATCCAGTAAAACTTGTTAACTGATTGAAGTTGGGAGACAGACTTTGGAAAGGAGGGAATAAGGTGGATCCCAGGGTTCCACCCAGGTGTCTTATTTGTGTGACTGGGTGGAAGAACAGGTTTGGGAAGAAGATGGTAAAGTGGTGAATATTTTCTGATCAGTCAATCAAGAGTAGAAAAAGAAAAAGAAAACTTTTCTGCTACTACTTTGTTTTGTAGCTGTGTGCCTGAAATCACTGAGCATCAGTTTTAGTGCCAAGTAAACTGGAGATAGCAATATAGTAGAACTGTATAATCATGAAGATAGCTTTATTTATTGAGCTCCTGTTGTAATAACAACCATTACAATAACAATAGCTAAACTGATTGATTGAAGTAAGGTCCTGAGCTGGGTACTTTACATATATTTTTCATTTTAATTCCAATATTATAAATTTCAAATAAAATAGAAACATCATAATTAGCACAATAAAGCCATTTTGCTGTGCGCTATGGGAGGCAGGAAAAAAACACTGATGTTACACATAGCGTGGACAAATTTAACAAAATTATCTTCAATCCCTTGACAGATACTGCCCCGCCCCATTTCCTCCAGCCCTGCCCCCAAGCAGCATCTCCACTCTCTTCTTTGTAGGCCCGCATCATCACTCACTTTCAACAAGGATGGCGATTTCATTATTTCACACAGAAACAAGTTCCACAACAAAAGACCCCCCTCCTTAGGACTCACACTCCTTAAAATACAATAGAAAAAAATAAATAAGAGAATTTCCTTCTCTCTCTCAGATGTTTAAATATATACTCTGTCAATGAATTAACTATAAACCACATTTCAAATCAAAATCCAGTGCAGAATCTGGGGAAATATCTCTGGACGATGGGACTGGTACAGAACTGGTCCGTAGAAGAAGGAAAGGGGGAAGGAAGAGCTCCCAGAACATAAAGACTCTCTGTACTTCTGTTTCTGTGATTTTTGGCATCAGATGTCTGTACATTTGTATTATGGCTCTGTCACATAGTAGCTGTGTGACCCTAGGCAACTAACTTAACTTCTCTGGGACACATTTTTCACAACTATAATGCAGAAAATATAATTTTTGGGAAAAGATGTTGAAGTGTTTAATAAAAAAGAATATATAAATCAAAAATCCATTTGATGTAGTGTTCATATTTCATAAACAATATTTTAAATGTTTAATGTTAATTTTATAATACTGGTTATTTTTCATTTTATTTATATATACAGTAACCATCTATGTCAGGTGATAATAGTTTTCAAGTTTTTGTGGCAATATAAACTTTCACGTGAAACTAATTGACTTAAGTTAAAATAAGTGATTCAATTTAATAAGTATATTAACAATTTCAGAGTTGCTGTGCAAAAGACAAGAATCTTTTTTTTAATAGGAACCATTTTTATTAAACTTTGTCAGAGAATGTGATAGGTAGATACCATTTGGCACCTGAATCTGAAGTTAACTATTCCTGGTTCTATAAATTAGTTAATATCTTTAATCAAATTTAATTTGAAAACTGATTTGCCACATGACAGTGATGACAGCATAATCCAAGACCAGTACAGATGGTAAACAAGAACATATAAAAACTTACAAGCAATGTGGCTTACTAAAAAAGACAAGAATCTTTAAAATGCTATATGAATGACTGAGATCAGAAAAATGTCACCCTATGTCATGGTATGATAAGAACTGTAGGATGCCACAGAAAAACAAATTCAAGTTTTGTCTTTCTAATACCTCACAGCTCCCTGGAAGGATTTACTTGGCAAATGAGACATATAAATCAGACACCTAATACCTTTTTAAAATAGCATATGCTATACTAACTCCACATCAGAAAATATGGTAGTAAGGGAAGTTTCTCCTCTTAGAGTAGCTATCAGACTCATCAATTCAGTAAAAATTCAGTGATGCCTATCAAGTTTTAGGCCTTGTTCTGGATGCTGAATATGTAAAAAACAAGGAAATGTATCCCTCACCATCAAAGATCTTAAAGTCAATGAGGGGTGAGGGGTGAGAGGAGGCAGACACATAAGCATAAAAGCTCAACAAAAGGCAGGAAGTGTTGAATTATAAGTCAGGGAAGGTCCCAGTGGGAAACCAAAGGAAGGACACAGGGAAGAGGAATTTAGAAAATATGCGAAGATGACATGGCCAAAAAAAAAAAAAAAAAGAAAGAAAGAAAAACCACAAAAGAGTAAAAATGCTTACCGGTATTTTACAATTCCATTGATCAGTGGGTTCACATCCATAATTCTGTTGATATAAGCCTGAATAACATCTATGCATTTCACCTACAAAAGATTATAATGTATTTAACAGGTGTTTATTTAAAGAACAATTTATCCATTCAACAATATGTAATGAAAGCCTCCTATGTGCATTAATCGCTTTTTATTTAGGACATCTTCAATGAATTATGCAGTGCGGTCTACTGTGAGGGGGTGAAAGATATTTTCTTTGAAGCTAAGAAGTCAGAAATATACCAGTATTAGAAAGCTATGAAAAATGGGTATGAATGAAAAGCATAAACTCCCATCTAAGTAAATAGAAATTGGAGTCCCGAGATATTATCTATATGTACTCAACTCGTACCTATTTTTCTAGTGAATAACTAATATAATGATAGATATCATTTTATAGTAATGCCCTAAAACTTAACATTATACATAATCTTTGCCAAGTCTAGGAGTTGAGAAAAAATGCATTAAGGCACAGTCTCAAAATAAAATAAAGGACACCACGTTAAATTTTAATTTCAGATGAATAGAGAATAATTTTTAGTATAAGTATGTCACAAATATTATAATTATACTGACAATTATACTGAAAAGCATGCATTATTTATCTGAAATTAAAATTTAACTTGGTGTCCTGTATTTAAAATTTAACTTGGTGTCCTTTGGTCAAGGATCCTTAGGTTAGGAATGTGAGGACAGTTAAGACAGGTAAACCACCTGGGGGAATCTTAGGATTAGTATTTACTTACTTTGTACAATTATAGTTTTAACGATAATACTTATACATGGGACAATAAGCATTAAGAAATTAAAAAGCAAAGTAGAACTCCCAAATAAAGAGGAAAGAAAATAAAATAAAAAGAAACTAGATCAAGCCAGAAAAAAAAGGAAAGGGAAAAAGAGAAAGTAAGTATAATAAATTATAAATATGATATCAAATGGAAAGAATTAAAGCAATAACATGATAATAAGTGAGGAATGAATTATTCTATCAGAGAGCAGAGACCTATCAAATTTGGTTGGGAAAAAAACTCAGCTCAGCTATACATCATTTACAAGAAATTCACCTGGTACAGAAAGACAGTGAAAAGTTAAAAATAAAGGTATTGGCAAAGATATATTAGGTAAATTTAAACAATAAGAAAACATGGACAGTACCATTACTATCAGATAAAGCAAATTTCTTTTTTTGGGGGGGAGTCTGATTACGCATTTCTCCCTTTTCTATTGGCCTTTTTTATTAGTTTCATATACAGCACAATGGTTAAATATTTATATAATTTATGTAGTGATCCCACCAGTTACTCTAGCACCCAGCTGGCACCACACGTATCCATTAAAATATTATTGACTGTATTCTCCATGTGGTACTAATTTGTACTTCATCCTTCACCTTTTTCACCCAGCCCACATCCTCTCCACTCTGGCAATCCCCACTTTGTTCTCTGTATCTGTGAGTCTATTTTCATTTTGTTTGTTAGCTTCTTTTGTTCCTTAGATTCCACGTATAAGTGAAATTATATAGTATTTGTCTTTGTCTGCCTGGCTTAATTCACTTAGAATAATAACACCCTCTACATACATCCATATTGTCACAAAAGGCAAGATTTCATATTTTTATGGCTGAGTACTATTCCATTGCATATATGTACTGACCTCGAGCATCTTTTCATATGTCTATTGGCCATCTATATATTCTCTTTTGAAAAAATACCAGTTCAGGTCTGCTCATTTTTTAATTGGACTGTTTATATTTTTTGTGTTGAGTTGTATGAGTTCTTTATTTTGGATATTAATCGCTTATCAGATGTGTCATAAGCAATTATTTTCTCCCATTCAGTAGGTCGTATTTTCGTTTTGTTGATGGTTTCCACTGTAAGGTTATCAATTAAAATTGAAGGTGAGATAAAGAGCTTCCCAGACAAGAAAAAGCTAAAGGAATTCATCAACCAACAGCCAGTACTACAAGATATGTTAAATTGCCTTCCTTAAAAAGAAGGGGGAAAACCAACAAAAACATAAATATGAATAAAGAAATGGTAATAACTATATACCTATCAATAATCACTTTAATATAAATGGATAACATTCTCTAAATAAAAGCCACAGAGTAGTTGAATGGATAGGAAAACAAGACCCCCACACATGCTGTCTACAAGAGACCCACTTCTGATCAAAAGATACACATGAACTGAAAGTAAAGAGATGGGAAAAGATATTTCACAGAAATGGAATTTTAAAGAACTGAGTTAGCAATACTTATACCAGACAAAATAACTTTGAAACAAAGGACATAATAAGAGACAAAGAAGGACATGTCATAATGAATAAGGGATCAATACAACAAGAAGACATAACTTTAGTAAACATACACACCCAACACAGGAACACCTTCATATATAAAGCAATTATGGAGCAACATAAAAGGGGAGATCAACAGCAATACAGTCATTGTAGGGACTTTAACACCTCATTGACACCAACGGACAGACCTTCCAGACAGAAAATCAACAAGGAAACAGCAACATTAAATGACACACTAGACAAGATGGATTTAACTGACATTTTCTGAGTGTTTCACCCCAAAGTAACATAATATACATTCTTCTCAAGAGCATATGGAACATTTCCCAGGATTGACTAAATGTTGGACCACAAAATAAGTCTTAATAAATTTAAGGCTGAAATCATATCTTTTTTTGACCACAATGGAATAAAACTAGAAACTGATTACAAGAAAAAAAAAACCTGAAAAATACACAAACACACAGAGGCTAAATAACATGCTAGTAAACAATGAATGGATTAACAATGAGATCAAGGAAGAAATCAAAAGATACCTTGACACACGTGAAAATAAAGACATGTAAGGCCAAATGAACAAACAATCCAATTTAAAATTGAGTAGAAGACTTGAATAGACATTTCTCCCAAGAGGACATACAGATGGCCTATAGACATATGAAAAGATGCTCAAAGTCACTAATCACCTGAGAAATGCAAGTTAAAAACCACAATGAGATATCACCTCACACCTGTCAGATGTCTGTCGTTGATAAAACAACAAGCGTTGGCAAGGATGTGGAGAAAAGGGAACCCCTGCACACTGTTTGAGATTGCAAATTGGTAAAGCCACTATGGAAAAGTTTGGAGATTCCTCAAAAAATTGAAACTAGAACTACCTTATGACCCAGGAATTCCACTTCTGGGTATTTATCTGAAGAAATCCAAAACAGCACTTTGAAAAGATATATGTATTCCTATGTTCTGCAGTATTATTTACAATAGCCAAGGTGTGGAAGCAACCTAAGTAGCCATCGATAGATGACTAGATAAAGAGGAGGCGGTTATCTAAACAATGGAATATTACTCGGCCATAAAAAATAATGAAATCTTATCATTTGCAACAACATGGATGGACCTAGAAGGGATTATGCTAAGTGAATTAAGCCAGACAAAGACAAATACCATATGATTTCACTTATATGTGGAATCTAGAAACAAACAAAATAAACAAACAAAACCTCCAGAAATAGACATAATATACAGAGAACTGATGGTTGCCAGATGGGAGGGGGTGTTGAGGGGTTGGGTGAAAAAGGTGAGGGATTAAGAAGAATAAATTGGTAGTTATAAAATATTCACGGGATGTAGAGTATAGCATGGGAAATATAGCCAGTATTATTGTAATAAATATGTACGGTGTCAGATGGGTACTGGAATTATTGGGGTGAGTACTTCATAAAGTATGTAAATGCCTAACCACTGTGCTATACACCTGAAGCTAATTTAATATTGAATGTCAACTATAACTGAAAAAATAAAAATTAAAAAGTATACATTGTGATTATTAGATGCAAAGTCATTTATCAAATGCAAAGTTTGTTTACTTACTGGATATATATCAATTTTATATTTTGTAAGTAATTATCTAAATTGTTTGACAGTATATCTTGTATTTATTGGGGCAGTAATATTATTAATTTTGTTTTTTATTGTATAGACTATGTTCCCATTACTAAAGAATTTATAAAGAAACTCCTAATGGTATGGAAATAATATTTTCGAGAAAATAATGTTTTTTTAATAATAAAGAGACTTTATCCTCTAAAAAAGGGCAAATCTTTGGCCTTCAGAGACAGGGAAAACGGACTAGTGACTTAATGGCCTTTTCAAGCCTGCAGTTAATAGTATAAAGACTGAAGAAGACAAGTGCCGTCCCAATTGCAAAGCCATGGTAAGTAAAACACAGAAAAATACTTGAATTGTCTGAGGAAGCTCTCAAGGTAAACTGAAAATATCTGGACTTTAGAACTTTTCTTCACTCAGTGTGCAGGATTTACCCATTCATGTACTTAGGCACCAAATGATAACATCTGGATGCGTATGGGTAACATCTGAGTGAATATATACAGTCTATTGGAATTAATACTCTTTAAATGGGTAATAGTGTCAATTCCCTTATATTTACACTTGATTCTCGATCTTACAGTAATTTCTTGCTGTTTAATAATTGGAGATAAAATATGCAAAGTACACAGTGGGCACTCTTATAAAGGATAGCTGTTTATTATTCCATCTAGAACCCTAGACTTGAATATAAGTGCAACTGGAAATGACCCAGTCTCACATAAAATATTAGGTCAAATCATTATTAATTTTATAATGGCTTCCTCCCAGTCTCTGGCAATAAGACCAAAAGGAAGCCAGCTTTCTCAAATATTCAGTGATGGAGGGCAGTGGTTCTCAATCTTGGTACTGTCAACATTTTGGGCCAGTTAATTCTTTGTTACGGCATGGGCTATTCTGTGTATTGTAGTATGTTTAGGACCATCCCTGGTCTCTATCCACTCAATGCAAAAGCACCTTCACCCAGTTGTGAAACCCAAAAATGTCACTAGACATTGTCACATGTCCCTTGAGGGATGAAACTGCTCCAGTTGAGAGCCACTTCTCTAGAGAAATGAAGGAAGTATCAAGAAAGGGAAAGAGTTGTTATTGTTTACATTGTGGCAGGCAGAACCTTGCAGGGACTGAAGGAAGACCGGCATAAATAAGACCTCATGACATGTCTACTTATTACTTTCAGAACACTTTTATATAAACTCTATGTAGACAATTTCTTCTTGTGGGTGAGCATAAACATAGTAAGAATGGCTGTCATTTCCAAAAACCTGATGATGATAATAATAGCCCAGACGTATATAGGACTATTATGCTAGGCAGTATTTTTAAGAGTTTTACATGTATGAATTTAATTAACCCTCATGACAACTCTATAAGGTAGATTCTTTTATCAAGTCTATTTTCCCTGCGGAATATCAGAGGCACAAAAAGGTTATGGAATTAGGTTATGGAATGTTTCCGAGACTACATACCTAAATAGTAGGAGAGCCAGGATTTCTGAACCCAGACAGTGTGACTTCAGAATCCAGCCTTCTCATCACTATGCTACACAGTCTACTATGTGCCAGGTGCTTGACACTCATTATCTGCAATTGTCATGGCAACCCTTGTCCAGGGTTACAGAGACAGACCAAAATTTGAAACCTCTAGTCTCTCCACTATATCGTACTCCCCAATGGTTAGCCAAAGCAAGCATAGGGCACAAAAGGCTGGGAGGGCATACAGGAAGAAGGCAGGACATGTCATTGAAAGGTTACCAGGAGTGTAAAAAAGACATTCTGGATTATGATACTAAAGCAATAAGAAAAAACAAAAGAGACAACAGAGGAATAAAGACAAGAGGGAAATAAAGAATCCTATAATCCAAGATCTCTAGGGATCTAATTATTCATGATCCGGAAACAGATGGTCTTGCTTGTTCAACTGTAGAAAGAACAACTGTTTCAGCTACTTAAATCTTTGGATTAAGAATTTCCACCATTTTTTTTGTGGATTTGCACAAATCGCTTTGCCTCGGGTTTCTCATATGTAAAATGGGAACAGTACCTAGAGAACTGCACCAGTGAGACGGAATATGTTAAAGTGACCTGCATGGCATTTGACAGGTACTGTGCACTAAATATATGTCAGCCACAGCTATCATTAACCTAGGGCAGGTACTACCGAGAGCAAGTATACATCTTTTAAACATAAAAATCCCTTGAACAAGCAGCAGCAGGTAGGGTGGGGGCAGGGGTTGAGGGACAGCTGGAAGGCACGCTCAAGAGGGAATGAATTTCCCTGCGAAACAGTTTGTAAACCTCACCTGCTTTATCCCCGTACAATTATTACGCCGAAACGGGACAAATAGACAGGAAGGGCTATGAGGAGGTGCCAAAAGAATCCAATTGCAGCCCGCAGCGGAAGCTCAGGGTATTAGCACACTACAACTCCCAGAAGTCCTTTTAGCCCCCAATGAATGCCTGTCCTATATCTCCCTGGTAGAGGGTGGAAAGGAAATTGATCGCCACCAAAGCCAAACTCGTTACAACCATTAGCAGCACTAAACTTTCTGGCATTTAGTTCCACTAAAAGACCTGTTTATCCACCCTCTTTTGAATCAGCCTGCATTGCACTCTCACCTTCCTCTGTCGGATCAGCTTGGCCAGCTGCACCCCCGAAAGCAGGAGTAATGGTTCACTCACAGGTCGTGTGATCATTGAGCCCTGTTTGGGACCGCCAAAGACTCGAGCTGCTTGGCCTATGAGGCCTATAAAAAAGCCCATAACTTGCAGGAGCAGAAACCGGATTCTGCCAGTAAACAGAGATGCCATAGCCAGCTGGATTCCTCACGGTCCTAGTGCTTGAAGGTTGCGTGCACCCTGAACAAAATGAGGAGGAAAGACTAAGCAAGGAGGTGCTTAGGGATCCCTTCTTTTACCAGCAACTACCCGTATCTACCCACAATTCCACAGGAGCTCATTTATCATCACCTGATGGACCCTGAGCCTGAGATGGGGGCGGAGTAAAATCTTCTCAGCAATTGCCTGTGAGCAATGTAATACTTTGTCAGTGTTGCTGTAACCCCACCCAGAAAGAGATATGACAAAGCACACTGGCTTCGGAGTTCCCCGTTCTGCTACTCGCTGGCCTTGGCCAATTTGCACTATGTTTCTGGTGCTCAGTTTGCTCAAATGAAAAATGGAAATAATTACTCTTAACATCAAACAGTTATGGTACACACTAGGTAATTAGCAGAATTCATAGCAAATAGTATAAGTGGCAGTTGTTATAATTTTTTTCAGTTGTACCTGTGAAGAAAGTGTTATAAGTATACCTTTGCATGTAAATATTCAGTATGTGTAATAACTAAATAACAAACATGTACATATTGTCGATATCTGTATTAATTAATCCCTATAAGGTCATGAGCAGATAGTACTGATGAATAAAAACATCTCTAGCACACGCCTCTCTCCTAAACTCCAAATACTTGAACCCATTGCCTGTCTGACATCACGTGAATACCTCCCAGATCCTTCAAATTTAACATGTCCATAAATGGCATTTTCATCCAGCCAGTCAGCCATGCCAAAAATCAGGAAATCATATCAGGTCCTTCCTTTTTTCATGAATAGTCACCAAGTCCAGTTAATAACGTTCCCTCCTGTCTCAGCCTTTGCTCAGATCTTGCTGACATTTCCCTGAATTTCTACAAATAACCATTTGACCGCCCTGCCTTTATTCCGAGTGCTCTTCCTAGTATGCAGAAATGACCATGTTATTCCCTGGCAATGACTGCATTGATTCCCCACTTTCCTCAGATTTAAGCCTCACTTTGTCTGGTATTGAATTATCTAATGATTAGTATCTGTAACTCTCTGTACCTCATCCCCAGTAATTCTGTTCCTCATGTGCTACACTCCTGCCAAACTAAATTACCCAAAGGGTTTTTCTTGTTGCCATATCTTTGCATATGCTTTTCTTACTCCCTCTTCATCTGACTCATCTCTGCAACATCTTCCTGAACATCAAACTAGGTTTCGTGTCACTCTTTTATAATTCCGCATTGCACAGAGTAACAATATGACAGCAATTATAATCCTCTACTTCCCATCCAGGTGTGAACTCCTTGAAAAACAAGGTCACTCTAATTCATCTTCGTATTGTCAAGAGCCCAACACACGGCTTGTCTTGCAGTCAGTACAGATTTGTAAGTTGAAGGTATGAGTTTATGAAAGAATGAATGCTGAAGATAGATAGGCCTTGAGCTTGGCGTGTAAGGCTTTGAGTAGGCCAAAAATAAAAGCATCCCAGGAACTATCCTTTCATCTGCATAACCAAGGTGATTACTGAAGGCATCACTACAGCACTTCTAGCCTCCTTGGAAGCACCCAGTGAAAAACAGGTTTATCATGATAGGCACATCTGACAGGTCCTTAAACACAGTTGCAGGAGTAGATGGACAGAATCTAGGCTCCATTACAGTTTTGAGCAAAATCTATAGCTGAGTGAATCATCTTTACTAGACAGAGTCTTTGTCCAAATCTTTCCTTTGTCTAACTTTTGATACTTCATCTAGATTGTAAAGGACCATTATGTGAGTCTATAGTACAAAGAACACTCCTTATGAAATATTGACCAGATAGATCTGGATTCAAATCCTATAATCCTAATCCTTAATTTATACACACACACCTACACACACACACACACACACACACACACACACACATACTTGTGCAAATCACTTTAATGGCTTTGAGTGTGTTTCTTCATCTGTAAAATAAAAATAATAGCTACTTTATGGTGTTATGAAGAGTATATCAAATATATATGTAAAGATTCTGATAGTGCCTTCCCAATGCATCATAGCTCTTTATATTTGTTTGTATTGAGCAAAGAAACACAGTCTAAGTTTAAGAAAAAGAGGTGAGAGAAATTATATTTTGTTCCAAAGAGGAAAAAGAATGAGAAATGCTGTTCGTGTGGGGGTTGTGTGTGTCTAATCTTCCTATTAAAGTTGAGAAGGATTTATGTAATTCCATGATCTATTTAGATATTAAAAGGGGAAGATCAAGAATTATCCTTGACTCCTTCCTAAATTTCAGTTTCCACTATAGATCTCACATCTTACTGTGTCTGCAACCTGTTCTCTAGTCTCCATTTACAGTGCTGCTACATGAATTATGTAAAAGCTTCTTAAGTGGTGCCTTCAGTCTATCCCTTTTCAAAACCGTTCATTACACTTAAATTTTATTTTTTGATTAAGTAATTTATGCTTCTATTTATACTGTTTTATTTGGCCTGTCTTTCATATCCTCATGAAAGTGGGTATTATCATTTTTACAGTTTCATAGGTGAAGAATTAATTCTCAGTATTGTTCAAATTTATATTTATTTGATTTAAAGTGAGCATGGACACCTTTCTGATGTGATTATGACTCCTTAGTGACTCTTTTATAGTGACTCTTTTATTGTGTCCCCTGTCAATTTTTCTATTCAGTTGTCTTTAAAGACTTGTTTGAGTTCTTAATTTAGTAAGGATATTAACCTTGTATATACCTTATATGTTTATAATATTTTTTCCACTGAGTTGTCTTTTAATGTCATTAAAATTTAAGGTAAAACATATAGATAGTTTAAATATTGATATAAACAAGTCTGTTTAAAATTTCCCGTTGTGACTACATTCACCAATATTATCCTTAGTCTCACTTCTCAATTGTTTATCAGTAACAGCTCATCTATACTATCCTTATTGTTTGGACTTCTTTTTTGCAGAAAGTTCTTCCTACTGTACAGATAGATGCTAGCATGGAGTTGAGGCCATTAAGGGTATAGTGATTGCTACTTTCCTAGTTTTACCACCTACCAATTCCTCACGCACACATCCTTTTCTCCAATTATACCAAAGTACTTGCAATTTCCCAAAACTGCAACTGCTATTTAAAATAATTAACATGCTCCCTAATATATACACATGTATTTATATGTAGACTACATTGTATTGTGCTAATACAAATATTAAGATTATATCCTATGGACTAAACATCTCCCTCCCCAAATGAGTGGAAATTCTCTATGGTTAGGACCCTAATTCAGTCATCTTTATATCACTGGAGCCTGGAACAGGATTGGCACTCAAGGAATGTTCATTTCATAATTGAATGAATGAATGAATAGAACAATCCTAATTTTGTTTGAGATTTCCTAACAGAGTGTCCTCTCTCATGTACACAAAACACTCAACCCACACCCATGTCCACGTTACCCAATCCCCTTCTTATCTCATGACAGCCATGAATCTATTCTCCATTTCTATAATTATTATTTTATGAATATTATATAATATAAATCATACAGTCTTGTAATTAATTAAGAATGACTACTTTCATTCAGCATAATGCACTGGAGATTTATACAGTGTATATCGATAGCTTTTGCCTTTTCATTGTTTAGAAGCATTCCATGATGTGGATGTGCCATAGTTTGTTTAACCATTTTTCTATTGAAGAATATCTAGGTTTGTACAATTGGGGCTGTTATGAATAAAATTGCTGTAAACATTTATGTAAAGGTTTTTGTGTGAGCATAATTTTAATTTCTCTGTAATAAGTGCCCAGGAGTGCAATTGCTATGTCATATGATAGATACCTTTTTTCAAAAACTTTTTAAGAAATTTAAAAACTGTTTTTCAGAGTGACTGTACAATTTTATACTTCCATCTGCAATGTATAAGTGGTGCAGTTTCTCTATATCCTCACCAGCAATTGCTACTGTCACTATATATATATATATATATATATATATATATATATATATATATATATTAGCCATTCTGATAGGTGTATATTGATATCTCATTGTGGTTTACTCTTGCATTTCCCTGAGAGCTAATGATGTTTTATGTGCCTATATACCATCTGTATATTCTCTTTTTTTGCATTTTTAATTAGATTTATTGGGGCGACGTTGGTTAATAAAATTGTATAGGTATCAAGTGTACAATTCAATAATATGTCATATGCATTGTGTGTTCACCACCCAAAGTTAAATTTCCTTCTGTCACCATATATTTGACACCCTTTACCCTTAACTACCTCCTCCATTTCCCTCTGTCTTCGTTTGTTGCTTTCAGTTTTATATCCCACATATGAGTGAAAGCACACGGTTCGGAACTTTTTCTGTCTGACTTATTTAGCTTAGCATGATATTTCAAGATCCATCTACACTGAAAATTCATTTCCTTGTTTATTTTATAATTGTTTTTTCTTAACTGTTGAGTTTTAAGATTTCTACATATAATTCATACACTAGTCCTTTGTCAGACATGTGATCTCTATAGCTTGTCTATCTTCTTTACCAAACCTTTATAGAAAAAATCTTAATATTGGTTTGATTCAACTTATCATTTTTCCCTTTAAGAAGTATGCTTTTGGTGTCAATTCCAATAAATACTTACTGAACTCTAGATCTTGAAGATTTTCTTCTATTTTTTTTCTAAAATTTAGTAATTTTACATTTAACTTCATGATCCACTTTGAGTTAAATTTTAGGAGGTAGACTCAGATAGATTCATTTTTTGAATCTATAGATCCAACTTTTCCAGTACTATTTGTTGAAAGGCCTATCTTTACCCCCATTGAATTATTCTTATACCTTATTTGAAAAATCAACGACATAATTGAGTGTGTCTATTTCTGGGTTTTCTGTTCTGTTTCATTATTTTGTGTGTCTGTCTTTCCACCAATACCACACAGTCTTGATTATAAGAGCTATATAGTGTCTCTAAATTGGGTAGATTCCTCGTTTTATTTTTCCTTTTCAAAAACATTTGAGCTATTCTTATTTATTTGTCTTTCCATGTAAACTTTAGAATAATCTTATCTATATCTATATACATTCTTGCTGCAATCTTGATATAAATTTTGTTAAATCTGTATTAATTTGGAGAGAATCTACACTTTTATTATGTTGGGTCTTCCAATTAGTGAATGTTGCTTTTCTGTTTATTTATTTATATTGTCCTTAATTTCTTTAACCAGCATTGTGTACTTTTCAGGAACAAGTCCAGTATATTTACAGCTAAATATTTTATTTTTTCAGTGATTGAAAATGGTAAGTATATTTAATTTTGGTGTTCATATGTTAATCGCTAGCATATACAAATATAAGCAACTTTGATGAAATCATTTATTACTGCTAAGAGGTTTTTAAAAATAGATTCTATATAAACAATCATGTCAACTGAAATTAGAGTAGTTTTGTTACTTCCTTTCTGATCTGTATGGATTTTCCTTAACTTTGCCTTATCACATTGGTTAGAACTTCTGGCACTATATTGAATGAGTGGTGAGAACAGAAATTTTTATCTTTTTCCTAATCTTGGGGATAAAACACTCAGATTTACATGACTGTATATGTTACCTACAGTTTTTTTAGATTGTCTTTATCAAGTAGAAATTCTCCTTTATTCTAATTTTTCTGAACATATTTATCATGAATAGGTATTGAATTTTGTCAGTTTTTTTCTACATTAATTGATATGCTCATGTAAATTTTATTCCTTGGTCTACCAATACAATGGATTCATTCACTGATTTGAAATATTTAACTAGCCCTGTTTCTTCAGAATAAACCCCACATGGTCATGGTGTATAATTATTTTTATATATTGCTGAATTCTATTTGTTAATATTTTGTTAAAGACTTTGTCATCTATATTCACAAAGATGTTGGTCTTAATTTTCTTTATTAGTCTTTCTTTATTTGAATTTGGTATCAGAGTAATAATACCTTTATAAAATCCATAAATATTGATAAAATATTTTTTCCTATAATCTGCCTGTCTTCAATTTCACTTATGTCTGCACTTATCTTTATTTTCTTCTGTGTGTTTCTCACACTTGCTTTGTTCTAGTTTGCTTTTCTTTTTCTAAGTCCTTGAGGAGAAAGATTAGATAAGGGATTTGAAACTTTGCCTCTTTTGTAACACATGAATTTAGTACTATAAAATTCCCTCTCAGCACTGCTTTTACCTATGTCTCACAAGTCTTGTTATGTTCTAATTTAATTTTCATTAATTTCAATGTATTTGTTTATTTCTATTGAGACTTCCTCTTTGGTGTGTGGTTTATTTAGGAATATGTTGTTTATTTTGTAAGTGTTTAGAGAACTTCTGGTTATCTCTCTGCTATTGATTTTTATTTTGGTTCCATAGCAGTCAAAGAGTACACTCTGCATGATTCTAACTTGTTAAATATGTTTAGGTTTTGTAGCCAGCATCTTTTAGGGGAACTTCAAAGTGTATATTCTATTGTTTTTGGGTAGAGTGTTCTATGAAGTTTGAGTATGCATCTTTGAATAGTTTTTATTTTTATTATTTGCTCTAGATATTACATTGTATGTACATAACGTAAGTCTACTGGTGTCACAATACATGAGTTCAAGTGAAGTATAAAAACCTTATTGTGAAATCCAATTCAAGGGAACAATGTAGAAGAATCCTGAATTCACCCCTTCCCATGGACACACCAAATCTGCAGCTTCGTAAGAAACCATTTCCTTTGAAAAACAAAACAACAAAACAACTAGATGGTCTACCTTTACACATTAGATAAACAGGAAACAACCCATGTCAATGTGAATGGGATATGCTGAGACAAAATCTCACCTTAAATCCCTCCCCCAGCACAGCAACCCACAATCGGTAGGGAACTCACAATCCCAATCTTCTTCCTGAGGAGCTAAGTCTTTGAAACCCTCATACCTCATCTGTTAAGAATTTCACCTGGGAGACATACCCACAAAACATGTAGTTTTTTTTTTTCAAAACAAATAGTTTTAAAAGCTAAAGGAGCTTGTGTCCACAAAACTCACAAGGCTATGGCAAACTGAAAAACAGTTTGTTAGGCGCTCACATGCAGACTCACATACCAGAGGGTCCAAAGTCTAGCACAGAGGCTATTGACTAAAGGGAAATGTGATTTTTTTACATATGAGAGATTCCTGCATGCAATAAACAACGACAACAACAACAACAACAACAACAACAACAACAACAACAACAACAACAAAGAAGACCTCAACTAAGGGAGCTTTTGTGCCTATGTTGATTGCAAAGCCATACAGGAAGAACTTTTTCTTATAATAGCCCTCTTTCCTTCTTTTTCTCTGTAAAATAATTTTCTCTTCTTTGTTTTAGCAAACTTGCATGTGGCTCATCATGGCTGCATATTCCTAATTACAATTCTCTCTCTTTTCTTGAATAAATTCTTTTTGTTGGGGGAATATCTAGTTGACTTTTTAATTAAGGTCAACATTGGTTGCTCATATGTGGATCCAAAGAAGAACCTCCAATAACTCTAGGGCTGGTGAGCAAATAGGTGAAGTGACCACACAGTCCTTTGATCTCACTGTTTATCCTGCCCATCAAGTAGTTTAAGGGAAAGTTTTCTCTTGGATCCAAGATTGTAATCTCTTTGCATATTGAAGCACTCCAGGCTTTAAACAGGGTCTGTTCAGAGGAGTCATACTTTTCTGTTAAAGGCACTGTCTGTCTTCTGACACTTTGACCTGATTCCTTCAGGATTATGCTGTTGCTTGAAACTGGCTAACCTCTAACATGACCCCCTTGAAACAAAACTGTTTCCCCTGAAAATGGCTAGCCTTTAGTTTAGTGCTAGACCAGACTGTCTCATTTCAGTGTTCTTCAGCCTTCATCCTGACCTATCCAAGATCATACTTTTCTAGTAGAACTTTGCTGTTCAACTTTTAGCCTGACTCTCTTGGGACTGAGTTGTGACTTTGAAACTGTGCTGCTTTGGACCTTGGCCTAACCCCTTCAAGATCATACTATTCTAAGTTGGACGGATTGGCATTCAGTTTGAGAGCTGTTTGACCTCTTTAAGCTGTTTGAATTGTTTAGGCTGTTTTGGGCCTTTGCTTTAGAGAAAATCCTCTGAAAATAAGGTCTTGGTTATCTAAATTACTTTCTGGGTGCCTTCCCTACAGAGACCCTGGGCAATTTTATATTTAGAAGCTATGGTCATTTCTCATGCTCATATCTAACTAAATGGACTGATTTGATAAAAGTAATTCAGAATACCAACGGTCATTATGGGGAACTTTTGAGACCCTCAAACTTACTTTTCTTAAACTGAATTGGATAACCATAGCTCTGAAATTGACCAAACAAAATGGAACACATATTTTGACTAGTATCTTGAGGATTCCAAATGTTGCCAGGAGTCTGTTGTTTCTTTGCAAAGTAAAGTTTTAAGATAACTCAGGCAAACAAACATTTAAAGAAAGAGATATTTTTCAAAACCTTGTGTTCTTTGCCTCTGGTACTATCTTGCCTCTTTTCCATGGCTTCTTTGTCTCAGACTCAACCTCCGGTGCCATCTTTTTTGCCTTTAAAAGCTTCTTTGTCTCTAGCTCTGCCTCCTGTGCCCTCCTCCTCCCCCTCTGAACCTTTCTCCACTCCCTTCTTCTCTGAAACTGTCAGTATGTTCTTCTTTATACTTAAGCCTTCTGAGTATCCTAATAAACCCTAGGTTTCTTATGTTTCCTAGACTAAGGCCAAATTGTAATGCATAGTTAAAGAGTTTTCTAAAGTAACTGAGGATCGTTGCAGATTTGCTGAGGTGTTTAATACAGTTATCCAACCTTATAAACCTCATTTATTAAATTTATATCAGTTAGTCTACGTACTTGTTGGTGAGAGTCAGGCTCAGCATTGGATGAAAACTGCCAGTGGAGGAAATCCTCAAGAGTTAGTAGCATTACAACCAAGAGTCTACCTTGCTGACTTGTCCTATGATTAGAGTTATACGATTGCTAAACACCATCAGTGAACTATACCTAGGGCTACCAAAGCCAACTGATGGGGATACAATTTAGGCTTGTACACAAAAGCCTGATGAATCTGTTCATAATTAGTATAATTGACTTCAAATTATTTTCAAAAGAAATTCTGGTTTTCCTTTAGCTGCTGATTCCACTCAGGTAGCCTTCAACTCTGTTTATTAACAGGTTGAATTGAGATTTTTTTCTCTTGCTCAAAACAACCAAAATTGAATAGGAAACCATGTCTACTCAAGGTTTAGTTAATGTGGCAAATCAGCTTGCTCACAGACTAGATGAGTCACCTAGGGTTAGATCATTACAATTCTTAATTTTCAACTCCTATAGTTTCTGCTATTATTGCAAAAAGCCAGAACACTGGAAGAGATTGTCATAAATTTAACCACTTTACATGCCCTCAGCATTCTAACCAGCCTTTCTAAGTCCTCTTAATTTACAATAAAGGGGCTCTAAGGAAATACAGGGGCTCTTCCCAACCCTCTCTCCTAATAGGATTCAAGTATCTTTTCTCCAAGTTGGGAACAAATCCCCCTGTGTCTTTATTGACAGCAGAGCTACATTTTCAGTACTCAAACCCACAGCTATAAAGCAGGCCACAGGCTTAGAGTAATAAAACACTTCAAGTACTGGAAATTGCTAATAAAGATCAATAAGTCCTTGTATATAAACCTACTATTTTTTAAAAGGATTTTTAAGAGATACTCATTAGTTTTCTCATTAGTTCTTTTGCCTCTATTCATTTATTAGACCAAGACTTCTTAGAAATGTATGATGCCAACATTCTTTTCTCCTAAAAGAAAGAAATAAACCTACAATTTGAAGGTAGTCTTTGAAATGGCTATTCAGATGAATTAAATGAGCTTGAGCATTTTTTATTTGCTCCATTTCTGACAACAAAATAGCAGAATCTGGGAGCACTATTAATTTGTATCATTAGATCAGTTGCCATTCTCTTTATGGGCAAAATCTTCAACCGATATTGGTAGAATCCACAGTGTACCTATCAAGATTCAAATAGATCCCCTAAAATTCCTTCCCAAAATCAATCGAGATCTCATAAGAGGTCCTTAAAGGTATAAAACCCATAATAGAAGATCACCAAAGTCAGGGCTTTGTTATTTCTTGTACTAGCTTTTTACCTGTAAGAAAACTCAAGGGACAAAGTAGAGGTTTGTGCAAGACCTCGGGCAATAGGGAACATTATTAGACCTTGGTACCTTGTTGTTCTTAACCCTCATATCCTACTTGCATCCAACCCAACTGAAAATAAATCCTTTACTGTGATTGACTTATGTAGTGCACTCTTTAGTACTCCAGTCGATGAAGCTAGCCAATATATTTTTACCTTCACCTGGACAGAAAAAGAATTTACCTGGACAATAATACATCAGGGTTTTACTAAGGACCCTTTTTTATTTCTCACAAATCCTGAAGCTAATCTAGGTTGTATAAATTTCCCTAGGAGTTCTACTCTGTTGCAGTATGTGGATAACTTGCTTCTTTGTTCTTCCTCCTAAACCTTCACACAAAGAAACATCATCCATCTATTCCAGATTTTTGGCCTTGAAGGGACACAAAGTCTCCAAAGGAAAGTTGCAGTTTGCCCAAATCCAGGTTCAGTATTTAGAACATCTGATATCAGAAGAAGGGCTGTGCTCATATCTAGATAGGATTCATGGCCATGTAGAGAAATATTTTCACAGTGTATCCAAAGAAATAAAAATTCCAAAGAGCACAGTCTGAAACCTGGGAATTTTGTACACTAGAAAAGGCAACAACTCCATAAAGAATTTCTCAGTTTTGTGGGAAAGGGTCCTATCAGGTACTATTGAGTAACCCTTGTGCCAATAAACTCCAGGCAGTAGACTTTTGGATTTGCGTGTCAAACCTAAAGAAGGCACCAAACGCTGGCTGGACTTGCATACCACTCAGTGATTTGAAATTAAAGATGTCTAAAAATTGAAGCGGGCAGCATCCAAAGGAAACAACTTTCTCAAGGCAACTTCTAGACCCATACACCCTTTTCTCACTTTTGCTTTTTACTTTATTTCCACTTCTCTCTCTTGAAAGGAAAATGCACTTGAACGTATTTCCCAATCTATTTCAACAGGGGAAACCTCTCTGGTTGCTTGATTTGTCATTAAGAACTTGATCTAAGACAGTAAAGACCCCTTATTTCACTACTTTCAGGTTTGGGATCTTGGTTTGGAACCATCATATAGGCTAAGTTTGTTATGTTGTTTTTCATTTTGCTCTATGTTTTGAAACAGTACTTATATGTAAAAATTACACTAAGATAAAGTCTTTCCAACAACTAACTTGGCTTAAATAACAAGTAATGTTAGTCTTCTTTGAATTCTTTTTTGTGCTGTCAAAACAAGGTCAAAACAACAACAAGGTCTCTATTTCCCCATAAATTTCAACAGATACATTTTATGAGCTCTAACTATAGTCTAAGCAGGGTATATTGTACCTTGATGTAAGTGTAAAATATATTTTCATATTTCAAAATTAATTAACTATAAAATTAAGAAGTTTCCACCTAACCTTCAACTGAAAGTAATTAATTCAAAATGTAATCACATTTTAAAAGGCAAATATCAAGATAGTAGTATAATATATATGAGGGATTTTTGTAGTTTTATGTGAAGAATATACTCAATTAAAATAATATGGATGTGAATTGATAGTATTTGACAGTACTTATCTGTGTAAAAAGAAATTTTCCAAGGTTAAATATGTAAAAGCTTAATACAAATCAGTATTAACAAATAACATTTGACATCTATTTTGATGATAGGGAACACTAACTTTGAATATCAGTTGACCAAGATGTTATCTCAAAAAGAATAATTCCATTCCTCTCAGTAATAAAGCTATATTACAAAAAAGTGTACTGAATTATTATTAATGTATTTTGAATTTTTATTAATATTTATTTTAATATTAATTTGTGAGATTTCCCCCTTCTTATGTAGCTGTCTATGTAATAGCTTTAATTTAGTCTCTTGAACCACAAATCCTAAAATATTTATTTCCTGGTTCTTTACAGAAGATATTTATTGACTTTTGTTTTTAAGAAATATATCTCTTGTTATATTTTCTAAGAATACCCAGGAATTCTATATAGTAACTAAAATCTCAGGCAATGGAAAGAAAATAAATATGTGTGTGTTTGAGAGTTTGTGTATGTAGTGACCAGAATCCCTTCCCTTATTTGGGGAGAAATTCTAGATCTTAGGGGAATAAAATCTCTAATAGATTCATTTTCTAAAGCCCTTTTTCAGTTGTCCTTTGGACAGAGCCTGTGCTTTGGACTTTTTTTTTTTTTAGTTTCTAGAATCTCAGCTGAGAAACTGCATCAAAACATTTCTCCTAGGTATTTTATGCCTCTTTTTCTTCCTGTGACAGGTATATTACAGCATTTCAGAACTAAAATAACATATATCAGATACAAATAATCAATTCTTTAAAAATTCTTTTAAAAAGTGCATAAACCTGCCATAAATTAAAATTATAACCATATCTATTAAGGTTCAATGTGTATAAATTCTAAGCTGTCTTTTGAAAAAGTTTCAATGATTTAAGAATCCAAAGAATATAATATGTGTTGTTAAATTTTAAACCTCATAGATAGGACATCAGAGAATTTTCTAAGAGGTTTTTCCAGGATCTCTAAAAAGTGTTTTGATTATAATCTCTGTAGTTTCTAACAGCTTCTAACATTTCTGTTTTTCTAGAACTCTCACCTAAGAGACGGAACAATTTCTGTTCTTCCACAGTGATTAATTGTTAAATAGTTCATACAGGGTACATATTGGGGTTTTCAGACTGTTGAGCTAAACAGTCTGATGGGATTGATTTCAAATCCCATTTCCACTTATTATCTGTGTGGTCTAGGTTAAAATAATCACTCTGTATCTCAATTCCTAATAATAATATCTACTTCACAAGGTTATTGTGAGTATTAAATGAATTAACATTTAATACTCACAATAATAATAATAATATCTACTTCATAGGGTTATTGTATTAAATGAGTTAACACAGAGAAAAAAAATTGGAAAATTAGACCAACCTTCCTTGGGTTAAAATTGAAACCAAACTCAAAAAGCAATGAAAGAATTTTAAATCTTCTTAAAATTAATAAAGAGCCCCCCCCCAAAGTAAAAAATTTGTTAGACCAAAAACCCATAAGAAAATGGGAATCAAATGTTAAATCCACCACTTTGGACTGACTTAGCTCTGAAGAAGGGGAACATTTGCTTATTCTAAAGTCATGGCTAAGAAGTTTATCTGCACTTTTGGCTACTTTATTGTGTTATGCTGATAAAATTCAGTCGATGGTCCACCAAGAGTAGATGACTTTCGCCTTGACCCACAATGGGCAAAACCACATTAATAAGGATAAAAATGAACCAAACTCAATCTCTCATGGACTGTAATCCTACTTCAATTCATTTGGAAAGCCCAGAAAACATGAGTCCTGAATTTAGGTTAAAATAATACCAGATTTCTAGTGACCTAAGAAAGCTAAAGAAAAATTTCTTTGGAGGAACATACTATCATCTTAGGCCTCAAATTTCTACAAATAAGTTTTCAAAACCAAAGTCTAGAATAAAATCAAGGAAAAAATAGAGACACAAGGAAACAAAAATGTATAAGCAAAAACCAGAAAAGAAAGTCAGATAACAGAAGCAAATCCATAGGGACTGTAAATGCTGAAATTATCAGATAACAGGCTGTAAAACAATTATGCTTAGTATGTATGAAGAAATAAAAGGCAAGTCAGAAATTTTAAGCAGAGAGTTCAAAAGTATAATACAGGACATAACAATTGGGAAAAGTACTAAATTGAATTTCTAGAAATAAAAAGTACAAAAAACAAAATTGAGTATATGAGTTTAACAGTTTATTAGGCATATCTGAAAATATATTTGTGAACTAGAAGACTGATAAGAAGACAATTTGAATAAAAGTTGAAAAGTGATGAAAAATAAGAATTGTAAATAAAATATAAAAGAATGTCTAATATGATTTTAAATTGGAATCTCAGAAGGACAGGAAAAAATGAAGCAAAAGCAATATTTGAAGAGACAGGGGCTGAGTTTTTCTCAGAACTCATTTCCAAAATGAGTTAATTAATATACATAAATCCCTGAGGACAGTGCTAGACACATAAAGCATTCAATAAATTCAAGATATTATTTATTCTATCTCATAACACTTTCCTAATGATTCTTTGATATTGCCTTTCCTCAAGTTCACAAAATTTCATTTTTGTATTTCTAAGATATGTATGATGCTAAAAATTAGTAAGAGAGGTTGTGCAAAAGGTGAGAACACTGGCAAGAACTAGAAGTCTCTGTGAGGTCACAGAATAGTTTTGGAAGTGAAGAGGAGACAGTAGTGAAAGAATAGAATTGTAAGATCAGAAAGTAAGACCTTAAAACAAAAGTAAAATCTCTCATCATAAAACTTAGAGGTAGAACAGTATTAATGACTAGTTTCCTGGTATGACCATTGGTATGGTTTGACAAATAAGAGTGGAAATGAAATATTCAGTTCATATAAAGACTCATTTATAGGGACATTGATACAACCCAAGATGAAAGTAAGAATAGAATGAAATGGATAAATATAAGGTAAATGAATAAGCTTTTGATACAAAATAATAAATTGGCACTCATTAGATGATAGACCATGATGGGTAGCGAGTATAAATAAAGTGGCAGCTCTGGGAGAAATAGGGTTTTGGGTGTGATAACAATGGGCTAACCAGGAAGAGACAAGAGCACAATCTAGGTCCGTAAGAAAGAAAAGTGTGCTTCTGTAGCTTGAGAAGCCTAAGACCTTAAGTTATAAAACAGTAGTCATGTAGTATCAGAGTTTCCAAGTACTCTACTGGCCCCTTTGTTTCTCTTCCTGCCTCTTTTCACTGATACCTTTTCCATCAGGCAAATGAGAGACAAAGCACACATCAAAAAGAGAGTCAAACTGCTTGTTTAATCCCTGAGCAGCAACATGGATATATTGCACTCCTGTCTAATTCAGGGATGGGGGTGGCTAAGTGAGGCTTAGTTCTTCATAGGGGTAAGAAGGGTTGAGATTGGTCTCAAGGTTTTGTAGATGAGGTGCTAGGATCTCTGGCTGGAAGGGCACGACGCCGCCCCTTGTGATGACCCCAGATGCATAGTATAACATCACAGTTATCCTCATCCTCTTTTTCACTCTCTGAGGAGCTTTCACCAAAGGCTCGGGGCTTTTCATAAATGCAGCAGCATTTAGATGAACGACGGCCCAAGTGCTCATTGTCTATAGTGTCACTTGACCATTCCACCTTCTTGTTTGGTTTCCCCTTCTTTAAGGTAGTTGGTACATTGCTATTCTTTACCTCATTTGCCATGGTAACTGTGGGCTCTGAGACATCTTCTCTCACCTTAGATGTTGACTCTTCCATAGCAGAACTGCAAGGGGAACAAAGGAGGTGAAGTGATGTATACAGAGTCTGGGGAAAATATAGATCTAAACCCAAATCAGAGTCAGAGTCAGAATTGGGACACTGAGTCTGTTTCTCAGCCTTAGATTTCCCAGCTATAAGGCATCCAGCTCACCCTTGCTTCTGACTTGCTGTGTGTGATCAAAATCAGATTGTGGAATCACAGAACAGAGTTTAGATATCAGGGAAACTGAAGAGGTGGCAGGAAAGAAAACTGGGCTACTTTGGTTCAATATCTTGTCAGGTTAAATAGCAAAAGGTGTTTTTAAAACATGTAACTTTATGAAGAATGTCTTAGGAAAACCTATCAGTGGACCTTTATTTATAGTTTTCTTTGAACACTGGCATACCACACATACCCTTATACCTACACACACACATACACCCTTACACCTACACACACACACACACACACACATACACAATTTTTTCTTCCCACATAAATAACACTCTATTTCAGTGTGGCTGTGGTCTACCAAAAATGTTTACGAGTGTTAAAGATAAAAAATGGAAAATAATTCAGATACCATATTAAGAGGGGAACTTAGATTTCATGCTAGAGGTCTCCTAGGACCATTGAAGTTTTATCAGAGTAAATTTTCAGGTCTGTTTTTAAGAATTTTCACTATAATAGCTATGTGAAGGCAGGGAAATTAGAATTTAGTTTAGAGAACAGCAGTTCACTTTGAGGGTTGAATGAATAGTAATAACAGCAAAACTTAATAAAGAATAATTAATGTACTAGCAAGCACTGTTAGTAACAGAAGAAAGACAGTTGTCAATAAATCTATCTCTCTGTAAAAAAAAAAGAAAACTTTTGATATTATGGGTAGTCATGAGTAAGAATATAGGCAGAATTAGATCTCATGAGGGACAGGGGAAGAAGTCTGAACAAGGAAGGTTAACATATGGCAAAACATTAGTCCAGAAAACAGTTATGCCTGGATTCTAAATGGTCTCCTTTGCATACCTACTGGTATAATGGAAAACTCCACGCAGTCTTTCAGGTCTTATCTGAGCCTTCGATCAGCAGCCATCCCTTAGGTAATCAGCTTTGCTTTTGCCTTTTGTTATGCCTATCACCATGACAACTGACAGACACAGAAAGAGGGCGTGTCTCCATCTCCTAGGAGACAAGTCTATGAGTAGTAGGTGGACTACTACTTGAATAATATTGAAAAATATTGTCCCCCACAGCAACTTTTCTTTTGAGGCATCCAGATGTCTAATTAACTAACACTGATGCTTTCAAATTCTTGTCAGTGTGTGGCCAGGCTAGGAGATTTCATTTCCCTTTTGTATATGTCTACTAGATTTGTGGTTCTCAAATGTTGGTGTACATCAGAATCTCTTAAGAAACGTATTTAAAATACAAACCCTATGCTCCAATACAAGAAGATTAGAATTCAAACATAATCCAGATCTGAACTTTTACAATCTATAAATATGGTTTTAAATGGGTTTAAAAACATTATGTGGCCTAACATTTTGTTAGTTGAACAAAACCACATCTGTAGCCCAAATTTATTTCATGAGCCAACAAAATCCTATCCTAGCCTAAGACATTTAAATCTTATTTAAATATTTAAGAAAAAAACTATGTGGGAGGTACTTTGTTTTCTCTTTTTAAAACTACATTAAATAATTTGAAAATTACATAAAATTTTCAAAGATAGTATCAATCAACTAGCTTCTCCCAGTGATAACATCTTACATAGCCATAATCGATCAAATTTTTATTATTAACACTGATAAAATACTGTAACTAAACTATATACCTTATTCTGTCTTTACATGAACCTATTACCATTTTTTTCCTATTTTGGTATTTAGTTCTATAACATTTTACTACATATTTTGTGTAACCACCATCAAATCAGATTACAAAACTATTTCATCACTCCAAAGAAGTCCCCTCTTACTATTCCTTCATATCCATAATATCCCATGCTCCAAATCCTGGCAATGAAAATCTGTTCTTCGTATAATTTTGTCATTTTGAAAATGTTATATATGTGGAAATATAGAGTATAAAATATCTTGAGATGGGCTTTTGTTTTTCACTCATCATAATGCCCTTGAAATTCATCCAAGTTGTTGCTTACTCAATCTGTTTTATTTTATTGATTAATGTTGCATTAACAGATTACCATAGTTTGTTCATCCATTTCACCTGCTGAAATATATTTGGGTTGTTTTCATTTTGTGTGATTGCAAATAAAGCTGTCGTAAATGTTTATGTAAAGCTATTAGAAGAACATGTTATCCTATCTCTAGAATAAATGCCTAGGAGTACCATTGATGGGTTGCCTAATGTACATTTAACTTTTCATAACTTCTAAACATGTTTCTTGAGTAACTGTACCATTTTATATTCCCACCAGCAATGTATGAGAGATCCAGTTGTTCTTCATCTTTGTCAGTACTTGGTATTGTCAGTGCTTTAAAATTTTAGCCATTCCAATGTACAACGTACAATGATATAACATCATAGTTTTAATTTGCATTTCCCTGATGATTAGTGATGTCGAACATCATTTTATATGTCTTTGGCCATTTGTATGTCTTCTTTGGAGAAATGTCTAATCAGGTCCTCTGCAAATTTTTTAATTGGACCATTTGGGGGTTTTTGTCATTAAGTTGTATGAGCTCCTTATGTATTTTTAAAATTAATAACCCATTATAGAATATGTCATTGGTAAATATCTTCTCTCATTCAGTCTGTTGTCTTCTCATTTTGTTGATGATATTCCTCACTGTGCAAAAACTTTTTATTAATGTAATCCTTTTTGTTTATTTTTCCTTTTGCTTCCATTGCCCAAGGAGGTATATCCACAAAAGTACTGCTAACAGCAGTGTCAAAGTGTTTACTACCTGTATTTTCATCCAGGAGTTTGTGATTTCAGGTCTTACATTTGAGATTTTAAACAGTTTTGAATTAAATTTTGCATATGGTGTTAAGAAATTGGTCTAGTTTCATGTTTTGCATTTTCACAACACCATTTACTAAGAATGTCTTCACAACACTGTATGGCTTAGAGGCGAATGTTACCAAACATTCCAAGAATGCCTATCATTCTCAAACTGTTTAAAAAAATTCAGAGGGAGGAAAACCTCCCAAGCTCATTTTATGAGGCCTCTGTGACTTTGATTTCAAAACTAGTCAAATACATTACAAAAACGAAAATTATAGGTTTATCTTCCTGCTGAACATAGATGCAAAAATTTTCAAGAAAATATTAGCAAAGCAAATTCAGCAATACATTAAAAAATTATACAACATGATGAAGTGAAAATTATTTCTGGAATACAGGGTCAGCTCAATATTTGCAAATCAATTAATGTGATACTCCACATAAACAAAATAAAAATAAAAATTATATTATTATATTAATATATGCAGAAAAAGCATTTGACAAAGTCCAGCGTCCATTAATGATAAAACCCACAGTAAAGTAGAAATAGAGAGAACATACTTCAACATAATAAAGGCCATATATGACAAACTCATAGCTAGCATCATATTCAATAGGGAAAAGCTAAAAGCATTTCCTTAAGATCAGGAACAAGACAAGGATGTTGACTTTCACAACTTCTATTCAACACAGTATTGGAAGTCCTAGCCTCAACAATCAGACAAAAAGAAAAGAAAAAGAAAAGGCATCCAAATTGGAAAATAAGTAAAACTGTCATTATTTGCAGATGACATAATACTCTAGAAAGGGAACCCTAAAGATTGTACTAAAAATTTATTAAAACTGATAAATAAATTTAGTGCAGTACCAGGATACAAGATGAATCAGAATTCAGTCACATTTTTATGCATCAATAATGAACTATCAAAAAGAGAAATTAAGAAAACAATCCCATATACAATTACATGAAAGAAAAAAACCTGGGAATAAATTTAACCAAAAGATCTGTCCTCAGAAAGTTATAAGACATTTAAGAAAGAAATTTAAAAATATTTTAAAATGGAGGAATATAGCATGATCATGAATAGGAAGAATCAACATCATTAAAAATGTCCGTATTACCCAAAGCAATCTATAGACTCAGTGCAATCCCAGTCACAAACCAATGACTTTTTTTTCTACAGAATTAGAATAAGTAATCCGAAAATGTATATGGAACCACAAAAATCTCTGAATAGCCAAAGTAATCTTGAGAAAGAAGAACAAAGCTGGAGGTATCACACTCCCTGATATCAAACTATGCTATAAGACTATACTAATCAAAACAGCATGGTACTGGCGTAAAAACAGACACATAGATCAATGGAACAAAATAGAGTACCCAGAAATAAGCCCACACATATATGGTCATTAATCTATAGCAAAGGAGGCAAGAATATACAGTGTGGTAAAGAGAGTCTCTTCAATAGATGGTGTTAAGAAAACTGAGCAGAAAAGTACAAAACAATGAAACTTGATTACTTTCTTATACCATATAGAAGAATAAACTCAAGAGGGTTTAAAGACTTGAATGTAGTATCCAAAATTATAAAACTCCTGGAAGAAAACATAGGGAGTAAACTCTATGACATTGCTCTTAGTAACATTTTTTTCTGATATAACTCCTCAAGCAAGAGAAATAAAAGAAAAAATAAACAAATGGGACTACATCAAGTTAAAATTTTTACACAGCAAAGGAAAATATTGACAAAATGAAAAAACAGCCCACTGAATGGGAGAAGATATTCTCCAATGATACATATGATAAGCGGTTAATAACCAAAATTTAAAAAGAACTCATACAACTCAATACCAAAAATACAAACAATCCATTTAAAAGGTGGGCAGAGGACCCGAATAGACATTTCTCTAAAGAAGAAATACAGATAGCCAATAGAATATTTAAAAAATGCTTATCACTAATCATTAGAGAAAGACGAATTAAAACCACAATGAGATATCATCTCACACCTTTTGGAATGGCCATCATCAATAAATCAAGTGTTGGTGAAGATGTTGAGAAAAGGGAACCCTCGTGCTCTGTCGGTGGGATTGCAAATTGGTGTAGACACTATGGAAAACAGTTTGGAGGTCCTTCAGAAAATTAAAAATGGTTATGTGGTGACAGAGGAAATCTAACTATGGGTGATGAACACATAATGCAATATATATATATATATATATGTATATATATATATATATATATATATACATATATATATATATATATATATATATATATATGCTTTACTGTTGAATTGTATACCTAAAACTTACTTAATTTCATTAACTAATGTCACCATAACAAACAAACAAACAAATAAATAATTTGAATATGGAACTACTTTATGACTCAGCAATTCCACTTCTAGGTATTTATCTGAAAAAGGCCAAAAGGCTAATTTGAAAAGATATATGTATGTCTCTGTTCACTGCAGAACTAAGATATGAAAGCTATACCTAAGTGCCCATAAATAAACAATTGGACAAAGAAGATGTAGCACATATACACAACGGAATAGTACTTGGCCATGAAAAATGAAACCTTACCATTTGGGACAACATGGATAGACCTAGAGGACACATACTAAGTAAAATAAGTCAGACAGAGAAAGACAAATATCGTATGATCTCACTTATATATGGAATTTGAAGACTAAACTAAACAACAACAATAAAAAGAAATAGACACAGAGATACAGAGAACAAACTGATAGTTGCTAGTTGGGAGGGGATTTGGGGAGCTGGGAGAAAACAGTGAAGAAACTAAGTACAAATTGATAGTTATAAAATGGTCAAGGGGATGTAAAGTACAGTATAAGGAATATAGTCATTATATTTAATAACTATGTATAATGCCAAGTGGGTACTAGACTAATTGGGGGTTCACTTTGTAAATTATACAGATGTCTAACCGCTATGCTGTATATATGAAATTAATATAAAATAATATTGAATATCAACTGTGATTGAAAAAACAATATTTATGCACCAAACCATAGAGCTTCTAAATATATAAGGCAATTTTTGACATAATTGAAGAGATAAATAGACAGAAATATAATAATAGTAGGACTTTAATAACCCACTCTCAATAATGAATAGAATAACCGGACAGAATAACCAGACAGAAGATCAAATACAAGCCTTAAACAACACTATAGAGCAATTGGACCTAACTCTAGTCAATACATAATTCTCAAGTGTACATGAAACATTTTTTAGGATAGACAATAGTTAAGCCACAAAAAAGTCTTAAAATCAAGAAGATTGAAATCATATAAATGTTTCCAACACTCTTTTAAACAATTAATGATTGATGATGAAGCAGCAAGGGATATTATAAAATCCCTTGAGACAAAAGAAAATGAAAGCATAACATATCAAAACTTTTAAAATGCAGCGAAAGAAGCACTAAGAGTAATGTTTATAGTTGTAAGTATATATATTTAAAAAGAAAGATCTCAAATAAATAACCTAAGTTTACAGTTGAAGGAACTAGCAAAAGAGGAACAAAATAAACTCAAAGTTGGCAGAGGGGGAAAATAGTAAAGATTAGAACAGAAGTAAATGAAACTGAGAACAGGAAAACAATATTAAAATCAATAAAAATGATAATTTCAAGAATAACAAAATTGACAAACCCTTAGCTATATTAACTAATAATGAAAGTGGGAATACTCAGAAAAACAGAAACAAAGTAGGACGCATTAGAACCAATGCCATGGAGTTTAAAAGGAATATAAGAGAGTACTATGAACAATTCCATGCTAAAAAAATTGGACAACCTAAAAGATAGGAATGAATGTTAGAAACTCACAACCTACCAAGACTAAGCCATGGATAAATAAAAGCCTGAAGGAACCAGTACATAGTAAGGAGATTGAATCAGTAATTAAATACTTCCCAGAAAAAATTCAAGACCAGATGGCTTCCCTGGTGAATCCTACTAAACATTTAATAAAGAAATAACACCAATAATCCTTAAACTTTTTAAAAATTCAGTATCATGGAGTACTTTCATAGTCATTTTATGAAGCCAGCATTATCCTGATATTGATGTCAGACAAAAAGACTATAAAAAAAAAACAACTAGAGTCATCAGCATCATGGCAGAGTGAGACAGCTCCTTTACATTTTCTCTTAAATTTACAACTATTTGGACATCTATGATGCAGCGAATTTTTCTCTGCTCAACAGACTATGACGTACAAGATATCCACACATCGGTACATCCAAAGCTTGCTGTATTGGAACATGTATGGCAGGCAGGACAGGGGAAGGACAGGGACAGTGCCTATATATACATGGTTTCCAGGCCACTGCAGTTGAGCCTATAGTTGCAGAAAATATGGTTGAAGAGTCAGAGTGTGGCCCCCACTACATGGACTGGTGGAGGTTAAGATGGGTAAGCAGGAGCATTGGCACTGGGCTATCCAGCCCCTTCTCCCAATTGTGATGGTGTTCACACCACCGGAGAGACTGAAAAGCAGCAGCAGAGACTATCTCCAGCCTCCCAGACACAACAGAGTTGTGTCAGTGGCCACAAGGAAACAGGTAGCAGTGTGGTGGGCTTGTGCACATGGCTTCCCCCACCTGCCATATCACCCTGCTCAGTGGTGATGTCCAAAGACCCAGGCAACCTACCAAACCTATCATCCATGTAGTGACCTTAAGAACCACAGCTATTCCCCGACCATGACTCCTGAGGCACAAATAACCCATGAAAGTAAACTGAAAAACTTGAGCTATAGCACCATCTACTGGAAAATGAAAGAATGTCCTCTAATTATCAATCTATTGCATTGTTAAAATCAAAATGATGCCTAAATAAGGTGTTTACTCCTTCAAGTGTGCCAGCAGAGTAATAACCCATCAGGAACCATGAACAACCAAAGTAACACATTTAACACAGAAAGAAAATGGCAATTTTCTAAAAATCAAACTCAAAATATTGGAAGATTATGATTTAAATGATGGCGAATTCAAAATAGGAGTGGTGAAGGAACTCAACAAGGTACAAGAATACTCAGAAAGATAGTTCAATAAGCTCAGTAATCAAATTAATGAGCAAAAGGAGTCCTTTACCAAACAGATTAAAACCATAAAAAAGAAACAATCAGAAATTCTCAAGTTGAATAACTCAATAAATGAAATGAAGAATGCATTGAAAAGCATTGGGAAAACAGCACACCATATAGAAGAGAAAGTTAGTGGGCTCAAATACAGAAATAGAAATCATTCAAGTAAAAGAAAAGGTAAAACTAAGATCTGAAAAAATGAAAAACTATTTTTTGGAGAACAATATGACTCTATTAGAAAGGGCAACATAATGAAAATGAGTGTCCCAAAAGAAGAATAGAGGGAGAAGAAAACAGATAGCCTATTTAAATAAATAATTGATAAAAACTTTCCAAACCTAGGAAAGGAAATGTACGTACAAATACAAGAAGCTAACAGAACATCTAATTTTCTCAATGCCAAAACCCTGTTCCAAGAAACATTATATTAAAACTGTCAAAATTAAAAAAAGAATTATCAAGGCAGCAAAGGAGGAAAAACAGTAACTTACAAAGGATACCCCATCAGGTTAACATCAGATTACTCAGCAGAAGCTCTATAGACCAGACAAAAATATAATAATATATTCAAAATATTAAGAGATAGCACCAGCCAAGAATATTCTATCCAAGAAATTTATCCTTTAGTTAGGAAGAAGAAATAAAGGCTTTCCCAGACAAACAAAGCTGAAGAAATTTACCTCCCCAAGACCTGCATTAAAAGAAATGTTGAAAGGAGCTATACTCCTTAAAAGAAAAAGAAAAAAGAAACCAAAATTTTGAGTAAGGTGACAAAGAGACAGAAAAAAATTTCAATTCTGTTTTAGAATGAGGTGCTAAACATTTAATTATAACATGAAGGTTAAGAGGGAAAATGTGTTAGGAATAACTATAGTTACTTTAATTTCGTAATGAACATACAACATGAGAGATAATTTGTTACAACAAAAACATAAAAGGGGAGAAAGTGATGAAATGTGTATAGGCAAATGAAAATAAGGTGGTATCCAAAGAAAAAGGACTATGTTATCTACAAGACATTTTATACAAACCTCGTGATAATTACAAAACAAAAATCAAGAGCTGAGACATGAAACAAAAAAAGAGAGAAAATGGAGAAAAACATTAGAGAAACAACCAAACTAAAATAGAAGACTGAAAAATAGGGGAAAGACACAATGTAGATACAGAGCAACCAGAAAACAAAACACAAAATGTCAATACTAAGCTCTCATATATCAATAACCATCCTAAATTTAAATGGCATGAACTCACCAATCGAAAGGCACATAGTATCTGGATAGGTTAAAAAACAAGACTCAACTATACACTTCCTTCAGGAGACCAATCTCAGCTCCAAATACAGACATAGGCTCAAAGTGGCAGATGATTCTCCAAGCAAATGGCATCCAGAGTAAAGTAGATGTAGCTATATTTGAGCTTTAACTCTGCAATTGTTAAAACAGAAGGGAGTCTGTTAGCACCCAGCCTGATGCAATGAAGGAATGATAGAAGGCATACAAGTTTAAGAATTCTGTCACAAGAAGGGGGAAGAAGTATGGAGTAGTCACACATATAGATAGTTTGAAAAGACTCAGAATCCCTACAAGGCTGATGTAAAGTATTTCTTTCTTGAAGTAAATTAGGAAACACTGAAGAAAATGACTTTATATGCTAAGACAGCAATGTAAAACTTTAAAGAACATGAAAAAATCAAGGAAACAGGACACCACCAAAGGATCACAGTAATCTTTCAGTAACTGAACCAAAAAACATAGAAATGCATGATTTATTCCATAAAGATTTTAATATAACTATTTTAAGGAAACTCAATAAACTACAAGAAAACACAGAAAGATAACTCAACAAAATAGCAAAATAATACAGGAACAAAATGAGAAGTTAAACAAAGAGATAAAATCATTAAAAAAGAACCCAACAGAAATTCTGGAGCTGAAAAATACAACAAACGAAACAAAACAAAACAAAACAAAACAATGCAACAGAGACCATCAACAGCAGAATGGATCAAGCAGAGGCAAAAATCTGTAAATTGAAAGACAGGAAGTTTGAAATGATTAATTTAGAGGAGAAAAAATTTAAAAGAGTGAAGAAGTTTATGTTATCTATAGGATACCATAAAAAGAAATAATCTGTGATTTACTGGAGTTCCAGAAGAACAGAGAAGGGGAAGGAGGCATAAAATATATTTTAAAAAATAATGGCTCAGAATTTCCCAAATCTGGGGTAAAATTTGGACATCCAGTTTTAGGAATGTCATAGATCACCAACCAAGTCAACTTAATAAGATCTTAAAGACACATGATACCAAAAGTGTTAAACATCAAAGGAACATCTTAAAAGCCGCAAGAAAAAGAAGCTTGTAACTTAAAAGGGAATCCCATTAGGCTTTCAGTAGATTTCTCAGTGGAAATCTTACAGGCCAGAAAAGAGATGAATGATATATTTAAAGTGATAAAAGAAAGACACTGGCAACCAAAGATACCCTTCAGAAATGAAGGAAAGATAGACTTTCCCAGCCAAACAAAAGCTGAGGGAGTTCCTCAGCATTAGGGCTGCCTTACAAGAAATGAGTGGAGTTCTTCAAGCTTAAATAAAAAGACACTAGTTAGTAAAAATAAAAATATAAACTATACAACACACTGGTAAGTAAGTATATAGCCAAACTGATAATACTCTAATGCTGTCATATGGTGGTGCATTACCATTAACACTAGTATAAAGGTCAAAGAACAAAAGTATTAAAAATAACTACAGGTCCAGTAATATATTAATGAATCCACAATATAAAAATAGATAAATTGTGACTTCAAAAACATTAAAGGAGGAGTAAAAGGGCAGAGTTTTTGTATGGGATCAAAATTAATTTGTTATCAACACAAAATAGACTGTAATATCTATTAAATGTTTTATTTAAGCCTTATGGTAACCAAAGAGCAAAATTCAACAGTAGATATGCACAAAAATAGAAGGTAATCAACGCATACTTTTATGGAAAATTATCAAATCACAAAGGAAGAAGAAAGGAAGGAAGATTAAAGAAACTGCAATGTAGCAGAAAGTGATTAATATGATGCCATTAGTAAGTCCTTACATATCAATAATTACTCTAATGTATATGTATCAAATATTTGATCAAAAAGCAGAGAGTTGATGGAAGGATTAGACAGCAAGAGACTCAACTATAGGCAGCATATAGTTGCCTACTTGAGATATAGTTGGCATATGCTGCCTACTTGAGATTCACATCAACTTTAAGGACACACATGGCTCCAGAGATGGGGTAGGAAAAGGTAGTCCTAGCAAGTGAAAACCAAAAGAAAGCAAGGACATCTATAACTTATAGTAAACAAAGTAGGCTTTAAGCCAAAAGCTGTAAAATAATAAGAGACAAAAAATGTAGTTATATAATGATAAAGTTATCAATTCAAGAGGATATATTAATCATATATATACCCAACATCAGTGCACCTAAATATATTAAACAAATATAAACAGATCTGAAGGGGAAAACAGACAACAAACAATAATAGTAAGGGGCTTAAATACCCCATTTTCAACAATAAATGAATTATACAGACAGAAAGTTAATAAGGAAACTTTGAACTTCATCTACAGAGTAATTGAACACTGAACATTCCATCAAACAACAAGAGAATACACATTCTTCTCAAGTGTACATGGAACATTCTCCAGAATAGATTTTATGATAGATCACAAAACAAGTCTTTACAAATTTAATAAGAATGAAAATATACTAGGTATCTTTTCTGACCATAATGTTATGAAACTAGAAATCAATAACCAGATGATTTCTGAAAAATTCACAAATATGTGGATATTGAATAACACATTTCTAAACAAACTATAGATCAAAGAAAAAAATCAAAGTGTATCTTGAAAGACATGAAAACACAAACACAGCATACCAAAACTTATGGGATGCAACAAAGCAGTTATAGGAGGGACATCTATAGTGATAAACACCTATATTAAAAAAAATCTCAAACATCTAAAATTCACACTTTAGGGAATGAGAAGAAGAAACTAGGCCAAAGTTAGTAGAATGAAGGAAATAAGGTTTCAATCAGAAAGAGATAAAATAGAACCAGAAAAATACACAAAAAAATGAAAGAAACAAAGAAGGGTTTGACAAACTGTTATCTATATAAATAAAAGACAAATAAAAAATCAGATATGAAAGAGGAGACATTCAATTGATACCACAGAAGTTCAAATCAAGAGACTGCAATAAACAATTATACACCAACACATTGAATAATCTAGAAGTGGATAAATTCTTGAAACATACAATCAATTAAAATAGAATCTCGAAGTTGTCTGGTCAAGAGGACAATTAGGAAAATGCTGTGCTCGGCTCCCCTCACAACCACATCAAAATACAACTGAACTATAGAACAGCCATAATTCGGAACCTCCTGGGGACACAGAAGAGGCCACCTCAAGACTGGTAGGAAGGGCAGAGATACAGAACAAGCTGATCTCAAACTCACATTTGGCCGTCAAGAATCAGGAAGGATATCTGGGTTGTAGAGTCCCCCCCCCAAAGGAGCAAGGGGTTTCTACCCCAAACTAGGCTCTCTGGCCCAGGATTGCAGTTCAGGAAGAGAAGTCTCCACAATTTCTAGCTGTAAAAACCAGTGGAGATTGTGGCAGAATGAGACAGAGGGCAGCTGGAGTCACAGACATTCCTCTTAAGGGGCACACTCGTGGACTTACGGCTGATGGGCTCACACACTCTGAGCTCCAGCTTTGGGGCAGTAGCCCAAAAGGTTCCAGGGACACATGAGGAGGGACTGAGTTGTCTGGCTTCAGAGTGAAGGCTGGAGAGGCAGCTTTCTCCCAAACAGAAGTGCTGGAAGAAGCCCCTGTTTCTTCATAGAGCCCTCCTAGTTCCTGGCATGCAGATGCAGGTGCTGCCATGTTTGAGTGTCCACCAACCTGCCTGACTGAGATCCTGCCCCTCACAAACTGTGAGCCCACCCAAACTGTTTCTAGTGGTTTTTCCATACAAACAGACCATCTTGGCTCATGCTGCAAACTTTCCTAAAATCTCTCAAAGGTTCACAAAACTTAAATAAGCAGCATTGGGCCTCGGGGATGCTCTGTATTCCTTGCTGAGCAGCCCCAAGCCCAGCAGTAGCAACAGCCAGCCTCGATTTGTGGCTTTGCATCTTGAGACACATCTAAGCTCAGCATGAGTGGTGGCCATCTGTGGATCGCTTGGTGTCTCATAGGTGACACTGGGTAAGACACAGGCCATGGCTGAACATGACCTGTGGTGGGACCCCTCCCAGCAGGCCCCGGCCTGTATGTCTGCTGACTGGCTTCAGTCTGAGCTGGAGCACAACCAGGGGCCCTATCAGAGGATGACACACCCAATGGGCAGACAGGGCAGGCAACAGAGCCCTGCTCAAGAGATTTCTGCTCCATAGGGACAGTCCCTTGCATAATAGCTCCACTGTAGTCACAGCTAGTCTTTACAACCATCAGCTGGAGGGTAATCTCTCCCACTGATGTAAACAGCAACCAAAGCTCAGCGACAACAAGAGGGTGTACAACCCATACAAAGAACACAGCTGCAGCCCTAGGCTCAGGTGACCAGAGAGATGGTGCCATTGGGCCCCACAGAACACCTACTACGTAAGGCCACTCTGCTAAGACCAGAAGACTTAGGATCCTTACCCAATACATAGAAACAAACACAGGAAGGCAACCAAAATGGGAAGACAAAGAAACCTGTCCTAAGTGGAAGAAGAGAACAAAATTACAGAAAAAGAACTAAATAAAATGGAGACAAGCAATCTACTAGATGCAGAATTCAAAACACTGGTTATAAGAATGCTCAGTGAACTTAGGGGAAGAGTAGATGAACTCAGTGAGAACTTTAACAAAGAGATAGAAAACATAAAATTAGAGATGGAAAACATAAAAAAGAACCAGTCAGAAAAGAAGAATACAATAGCTGGAATGAAGAATGTAGTAGAGGGAATCAATAGTACATTAAATGAAGCAGAAGATCAAATCAGCGATTTAGATGATAAAGTACCAAAAAATGCCCAATTAGAACAGCAACAAGAAAAAAAGAATAAAAAAGAATGAGGATAGTTCAAAGGGCCTCTGGGATAACATCAAGCATACCAACATTTGCATCGTAGGGGTACCAGGAGAAGAGAGAGAGAGCAAGAACTTGAAAACCTGTTTCAAGAAATAATGGCAGAAAACTTCCCTAACCTGGTGAAGGAAATAGACATACAAGACCAAGAAGCACAGAGAGTCCCAAACAAGATGAATGCAAAGAGGCCCACACCAAGATACATCATAAAATGCCAAAAAGTAGCAAGAGAAAAGCAATTGGTTGCCTATAAGGGAGCTCCCATGAGGTTGTCAGCCGATTTCTGAACAGAAACTTTTCAGGCCAGAGGAATTGGCAGGAAATATTCAAAGTGATGAAAAGCAAGGACCTACAACCAAGATTATTTTATCTAGCAAAGCTATCATTTAGAATAGAAGGACATATAAAGAGCTTCCCAGAGAAGAAAATGCTAAAGGACTTCACCACCAAACCAGTATTACAAGAAATGTTATAGGGACTTCCTTAAGAAAAATAAGAAAAAAAAGATTAAAAATATGAATATTAAAATGGCAACAACTACATATCTATCAATATTTACTTTAAATGTAAATGGATTAAATGCTCCAATTAAAAGAAAGGATGTCATGGACATGAACAAGATTAGTGGTTACCAGAGGGTAGTGGGGAGGAGAAAGAAGGGAGATATATGAGGTAAAAGGGGTCAAATATGTGGTGACAGAAAGAAATCTAACTATGGGAGGTGAAGACTCAATACAATATATATATACACACACACCTTACTTTAAATTGTAGACCTGAAACTTACTGGATTTCGTTAACCAATGTCATCATGAAAGGTAGTAATAAATAAATAAATAAATAAGTTAATTAAAAATTAAAAATAAAATGAAGTGTGGCTGAATGATAAGTAAACAAGACCCCTACAAGAGACTCACTTCAGAGTGAAAGGCACACAGAGACTGAAGGCAAAGGGATGGAAAAATATATTTCATGAAAATGGAAACAAGCAAAAAAGCCAGGGTAGCAATACTTAGACTAGTCAAAATAGGCTTTAAAACAAAGGCTATAGCAAGAGACAAAGAAAGACCCAGTGATCTCACTTCTGGGTATTTATCCAAAGAAACCCAAAACACTGTTTTGAGGAGACATGTACATCCATATGTTCATTGAGGCATTATTTATAATAGTCAAGATATGGAGACAACCCGGGTGTTCATCAATGAATAAATGGATAAAGAAGAGGTTATTCCATTATATATATAATGGAATATTACTCAGCCATGAAAAATAATGAAATCTTGCCATGTACAACAACCTGGATGGACCTAGAGGGTATTGTTCTGACTGGAGTAAGTCAGACAGAGAAAGATAAATGCCATATGATTTTACTTACACATGGAATCTAAAGAACAAAATAAACAAACACAACAGAAAAAAAATGCATTGATACAGAGAACATTTTGATAGTTGTCAGATGGGAAGGGGATCAGGGTGGTGGGTGAAAAAAGGAAAGAGATTAAGAAGTACGGATTGGTAGTTACAAAATAGTTATGGGGTTGTAAAGTATAGGATTAGGAAATTAGTCAATAATATTGTAATTACTACGCATGGTGTCAGATGGGTACCAGATTTATCAGGGATTACTCTGCAATAGAAATATGTAATCAATATCTTGTACTCCTGAAACTAATATAATATATACCTACTTCAATTAAAATTTTTAAATATTATTTAAATTTTTTTCATAGATACGGAGAACAAACTGATGGTTGCCAGATGGGAGGGGGTTCAGAGGCTGGGTGAAAAAGGTGATGCGATTAAGAAGTATAATTTTGCAGTTACAAAATAGTCATAGAAATTTATTTTTACATTCTGAAGTACTGGGAGCTAGGAGATCAACATATGAACTTGGAGGAGACACAACTCAGCCCATAACAGTGAATACCTAGGTTAAGTCTAATCTAACATGTATTAGACTTTTCAAAAAAGTAGTCAACACCTTCATTTTATTGTAAATCAATTGAAATGGCTTTGACTTGCATGAAAGTGATAGAAGTTTATGTTATAGCTGATATAGCATCACAATAATACTGGTGTTTTACAAGATGATGGAATATTGTGGGGGAAAAACTATAAAAAAAGGCTACAAACAAGATTCAAAATGAATGCCACTTTATGCGAAGGTTAAAATAAGGCACTTTTTCAGCAAAGCTAGGTCTGCAACTCTAGAAGAAGTTTACTGTGTATTTCCATGTATGTGTATATGAAGTATAGTATCTGTGTATTGTGTGTGAGTAGAGGTACCTATTTGGAATTATGTGTGTATGTACGTGAATATGTGCAAATAGATACAGACATGTACATATATGCACGTACATATATTTGTGTATGAATATAAAGAATTTTAGTATCCAGCTCTGTTTTGAATAAGGTATTTCGCAGTGAATTTGCAAATATGTGAGGAATGTGTTAAAAATGAACAGCAAGTGTAGCTGGAGAATTGAGGGGTGGAGCTAGAGAGCCTGAGAGGGTGGAGGTGGGGAGGACAAGGAGAGTAAAGGACCACCTACAGGTCAAACAGGTATGGATTTTGGAGAAGGGGGTGGAGAAGCTTAGGCTTTCTTCCAGGGCAAGGAATGCTGGCTGCACAGTGTTTGGCAGGAAGGGGAGAGGCCTCGTACTGACAGGAAACTAGAGCTTAGTCCTATATGGAAAGAGGGAGGAGACTGCTGCTGCAGTAGCTGCCGGTGGGAGCCCGATGTGGCAGAGGGGCCGCTGCCGCCGACAGGGAGGCAGAGGACCCGCGAGTCCGGAGCTGCAGGCGCAGCCGCCATCCTCCCCGCCGGCCCCGCCGGCCCCCTAGCGCGCTCCGCGCCCGCGCATCCTCGGCTCCCCGCGGGTGCAGGCGCCGGCTGGGCGCCGGCTGGTCCTCCCTCCAGCGGCTCACAGCCAGGGCTGCGGCGAGGTGTCCGGTGCGGGCACGTGAGGCCCGCGATCCGGCGCGGGGGACGCCAGGTAGGCCGAGGCCAGCGGCGGGCAGCGCGATGGACCAGGGAGACGGGACGCCCGCCCGCGCGGGTAAGTGGGGGCGGCAGCTCCCCGCCCGGCCGGCTGCGAAGTGCGGTGCGCGCTGGGCAGAGCGGGCGGCGCTGCGGGGCGGGCGAGGCATCGCGGCGACGGCGCTGGCGGGGGGCGTGTGGCAGGGGCTGCGCGCTGCGACCCGGGGACCGGGGCGGGCCGGCGGGGGGCGCGCGCCGTGCGCGGCGGGCTCGGGACGAGGAGGCAGCCGCCGGCTCCCGCGGAGTTCCCGGCCCCGGCCGGCGCCGCCGCGGCCCGGAGGCACCTGCGGGCAGAGCCCGAGCGCCGAGCGGCCAGCATCGCGGGCTCGGCCCCCGGCCCCCGGCCCCCGGCTCCGGGGCAAAGCCGGGCGCGGGCCGCGCGAGCCTCGGGGGGTCGGCGCTGTCCGGAGAACTTCGCCCCGAGGCGCGCCGAGAGCCCTCTTACCCCCCTTGTGCCCCCGCCCCTGCTGCAGGCATGAGGAGCCCCGGCGCCCCGGAGGCCGACGGGCAGCCGCCCCGGGCACCT